>JAHWXV010101625.1:0-17287 GCA_024586415.1 Phrixothrix hirtus
GGGGGGGGGGGGCTAAATTTTGATACAAAAGACCTCTGATACACTTTTTCCATTGCTGCGATAACACAAACTTATGTTTTCTTAAATGGCACCCTGTCGATTTTCTTATGTATTTCAAAAGGCCATTTAATTCTGATTAAAATGATATAACATTCTTATAGGTTTACTTTTAAGTCAGAAAAAATTATGAAATAAATGTGAAAATAATTCTTCTCTGAACAATCAAAATTATGTATTCTCAACTACTTTAACATTTGTTCAAAATTGTGCCTTTCATGAATATTCATGGAGAGTACAATTTTAAACAAATGTTAAAGCAATTGAGAATACATAATTTTGATTATTCAGAGAAGAATTACTTTCATATTCACTTCATAATTTTTTTGAACTTAAAATAAAAGTAAACCTATAAGAATGTTATATCATTTTAATCAGAATTAAATGACCTTGCGAAATACATACAAAACTCGGTAAGGTGCCATTTAAAAAAAACAAGTTTGTTGTGTAAAGGCAACAGCAAAAGGACATCAAGGGTCCTTTGTATCAAAATGTAGATCCCTCTTCAGTCTTAACATCATCACGTTTGCAAAATTCAAATATTGTTATTCGTTCTCGAGATATAAACTCTCGAAGTTTTATGTGCTACACACATAAAGTTTATAGTTAATTTAGACACAAATTTATTATATATTTTTGTGTATTTATAAACATTTACTTAATTTAATTAACATGTAAAATTACGTTTGAGAAACTATTAAACAAGAAACTCAAAAACAAATAAAATAACAAATAAATTAATAAATAAAATGTCTAACAATTATTAGGAATTAGTAAATATGATAACTGAAACATACAAGAAATAGTTTATAAGTTTTGGTTAGAAGAAGTATGTATGTAGCATCAATTTACAAAAATAACACATTATAAACCAAATAATTAAAGAAAAATATGAAGCTTGGCAGAAGTTTAAAATTGTTAAAAGTATCCATTCAATATAAACATCATTTGGAAACTGCTAACAATTGCCAAAATTCTATCAAGCAATACAACCACTTTATTTTCTTATATAGTGGAATCTCGACAATCCAAGTTGATCCTTGCATTATTGAAATACTCAGTTTATAGAACATTTGATAATTTTTTAAAAACAAAGCATAAAAATCAAAGAAGTTACAATTTATTATAAAAAAATTAAAGAATCAGGCATAATTTAATAAACATTATTTATTTACATGCATGAAAAAAAAATATGAACTTGGATTATTTGAAACTCAAAACATAGAAGATCAAATTGCCGAAATTGCTATATTTCGGACAGTAATATTGCCCTTAGTATAATAGTATCATCACTTTTGAATATGAAATGCAACCAATACTTGCCATTCAAATGTTTAATAGAGATCCTGACATGACTTGAATATTATAGTTTAAAAAAAACTATATCTTTTGGTAGTAGGGTGACTTCAGACAAAATGGGGGTTTCATTTGTCTATAGTTATTACCAACTTTCATTGGGAATTGTACTTTTTATTTTGGAAGTTGCAAACACCATCTATTGATAGTAGTTATCAGTGACATTGTGTTGTTCTTGCTTTGAACATGGTTTTTAAATATTTCTTTGCTTTCTGAGAAAAATTGCACTTTAGTATTAAAATAACCTGTGTAGTGCAGTCAAGTGCAATATAACAATTGTAAACATCTAACCTGAAAATAGTTACAATAACTTTTTAAAAAATGCTTTTGGTTTAAAGTATCAATATATTTGATATTGTAAATTGACACAAACCTTAGGCCTACACATCAAATTGTTTATTATTACTGATTTTAGCATAGAATATATCAAATATAGTTTTAAAAAATCACAGTGGATTAGATAAACTTGATTACTTTAAAGATCTTGATCCGATAATATTTCATGATGGGATTCTATAATTGTGGAAATGAATCAATATAATAAACAAAAACAAATTTGTCTGCAAAATCGTTTAAAAATTGTTTCAAAACACAATTAAGTATTTATTTATGAGAAAGTCCTCAAAACTTCACTATAGACTTTTTTCTTGGCAGATTATTAAAAACGTAAAACTCCTATTTGTAAGGCAAGCGAAATGCACAATTCTGTATAAAGTGTTAATTTTTGCAGTAAATATATATCTGACACAAATTTAAATCGAACATATGTTTTCATTATTTGTTTTGTCATTTTATGTATTGTTTTTAAAGAATTCTCTACATGTCCAAAGCTAGCGAGACATTAAATGGAAAAACAACAGTTGCCTAAAGTCATGCGGAAATGAAGATGACTTACAAAAACACATTTTTTTTTATAATAAATAGTACTTAATAAGAATCAATATCAAATTTTTAACAATAAGATCAATCTAGGTCAAAACAATCTTGGAGAAAAATTATACACCACGCCATCCATAACCAACTCAAATGCTTTTAGCATGTTCGTGTGATATATTGCAATTACAAGAGATATATACAGATAAAGCAATACAGCTATCCACATCGAGTGAGGCATATGACCACCACATGGGGATTAACATGTTAAATACGATGAAACCAATTAATTGGTAATTAAATTATGCAAATTTTAAAAATTAATATCGAATTTTTAAGACACTCGATAACTTTGAACAAAGTCTAATATTGAAAATTTTCTAAAGTCAACTCCTTTCATGATATATCTGAAACTATTTTAAATTTAATTAATGCAAAAAAATAAGGAAATCGTCAAGAAGATGCATGCTCAATATTTTATAGTCAATATGAATGATTGTAAAACAAGATCAAAGTCTTAGTATTTTTTTTAAAACACCAGGCAGTTGCTTTTACAGTATGCTTTTTTACGATCGATTTAAAGGAAAATGACCGAAGATTATTTGGGAAATGTTTTAATTATTTGAAAAATAAATTTATTAGATATATTAAGTGCCATAATTTTGCAAAGCTTTAAATAATTTCAACTAAAATTAAAATATTCAAGAAATCATTTGCTGTTATAATTTCCTAATGTTATAAGTAAATCCATTTACAAAGAACTGTAATACCATGTAAATGAAATCAAGTGATCAATTATAGTCAACGAATACCACATTGTGGTTGGTAGTAATTCAGCATTTTTGTTGTATAGGGTATCACAAAATTACACCAACAACGCTTAATGGTAGGCTATCCAGATTAAATGATGAGAATTTCTCAAAAAATAAAAAATGATGGTGGGAAAAAATCATTGTGTTTATTGTGTCAAACAGGTTGACCAAACCAGATGAAATTTGTATTTGTTTTAGTTAACAGAGATGGTCCTTTTAGAAAAATAATCATCAAAATTAAATCAAGGTATTCTGGATATTGACTACAAAGTGGTTGTCAGTTAAACTTTGACAATTTTAGCATGTTTGTATTTATTTAGTTACCAATTGGATTTTTCATAATTCAATAATGAAACTTACTTATTTTTAAAATTAACTACCCATTTAACTCTACTCCATTGCATACAAATTAATTTAAAATGATTCTTCTCATTGATTTAATTATTCGTATTTAGATAAATTAGGATTTACTGAGAATAATATTATCTTTTAGTAAATGATTTTTCATTATTAATTTGACGTCCTTAAATTTAATAGAATTTTACTAGCTTTCGTTAGATGTATAAATAGGTTTCTTGTTTCGCCTTGGAATGCACAGTTTTTCATATATCACAAACCCGTTTTGACTGTATTGTTAAGAGTTACATGTTGGTAAATTTCGATTTATTTTCTGTGTGATTGCTATCATTCAAGTTGCTTTGTTATGATTAAGAACATGTCTTGCCTAATTACATTATTAATTGTACTACTCTTCTTCCTACACCCTTCAGAATGTGTTCTAACGATTACCTTGGTTTATTCAGCCATTGTATGTATACATAAGCTTGATGATGATGAACAAGCTAAACTGTCATTTGGACCGTCATCAAAATTTGTTTGTACATTGACTCCTAATTCTACCTTTAATTGGTCTTGAACATCAGATGCCCTCAATTAGGCATAGGAATCAACCGAATATGATGGGTCTTAGGACAAAAATCGCTGCTTGGTGAAGTTATATTTTTTTTCTTGTATGCCCCTATTTATTCTATATAATTATTTGTCTTAATTGTTTTACGCTTAACTTCGGTGGTTAGTTAGATATTCAAGCAATAATTTTCCACTACCTAATATCTATTTTTAAAGATAAGTTAAATTAGTCTTGCTTCGTTTTACGTTGCTTTCTCTAAATTTTATTTTAATGATTTCAAAAATTAGTTGAAGCCTGATTTCAATATTCTACTGTTTATATCTTACTTTAGTTATTGTTCTAATAATCAAATATAATTCAGACAATAATGTACCGATCTTTTGTATTAATTTTATGCCTTATAGTCGAACTGTAATTTACAATGCTTAAGGCTCCGAACTTGTAAAATGAAAAGGCTGCTGGCTTGATTTTTACTTAGATTAATTTTGATCAACACACATTATCACATACAGTTTAACGTCCGATTGTATATTAATTACTCTTACCTCACTGCAATAATGCTAGACATCAGTTTCATCATTTTAAATCAATTGAACCCCGAATTCAAATTAAGACTAGTTTGAGTTATTAAATTTTACTAATTACCTCTTTCTGTGAACCAGCCTTAACGTTAGCTTTTAAACTAGTAAATATTCCTGTTTAAATATCAAACTGCTTATCAATGCTCTACTATTTCTTTATGTTTAAAAAGTTTCTTTGTGAATTTATGATTTAAAATTACAGTTTTAGTATGATTAACATATTGTGTCAAGCACTGATTATATTGATTATTACCTAATACAAAGAAAACTCATGTTCTTTCGAGTTGTACTTGTTTTTTTTTTCTTATTATTATTATCTAATCTTTTATAAGGCAAGATAAATATATTAATTCTGAATAAATTCGGACTACTGCTGTTAATGTATATTTACATTTTATTTAGATAAAAACCTTTCGCACTTAACAACCATTCTTTCTTACAGAGTATGTTCAAAAAGTTTCAAACAGAAATTTTGTATGTATTGCAAATATTGAGTTAATTCGTGCAACTTTATGCAACTATCACTTTCTTTGGACTTAACAGGTTTTCATTATTTACCTACAGTGTACATTCATGAAGTTTCCTTCTTTTTAAATGTATACGTCCTATAAATAACGTGGCGGCGCTTGGATTCTTTCAATTACTTTACTGCCTAAAGATCGTCTTTCCTTTGTTATAATTTTATTGCATGCTTTTTAAGTTTCTTGGAACACATAACGTTAATAATTGTCACAAACTTGCAATTACATGGTCTTCAAATGTTTAGAAATTTTTGTGTGATCAATATTTTGGAAATTAGGTTAATCTATTGCAAAGAACACTAATGTGGAATAAAATTGCTCACTTAAAAAATTTTCCTAAATGCAACCGTTTTTGAATAACCTTAAGTTTTTTGAATGGCTATTAATTCCTTGCAACATTTTCCTCATAATTTTTAATCAAGTTACCCAGAAACGATTTTCTTTTATCAATATGACATTTAACTAACTTCGCGTAATACATCTTAGTTTATTGTATATAAAGCTATTTCACAATTTTATCAAACAATGATTTTTTTTATCATCTTTGAAAGCCTATATCTCAAAAATTAAGAATATTTGTACACTTTTTTTGACGAATCATCATTTTATCTAGATAATCTACCATTACATGTAATTTTGGGTCACACTGTATTTTGAAATCAACTAAGAGGATTTATTTATATGCTACCAAATACATCAAAAATGAACTTTGGGTATTTGTACAAACAAGAAACACAAAAATAATCTAACTCTCCAAAACCAATCATAACATCAATAATAAATTTAATTAAAATAATAGTTCTTATTGTACAAAATACTACTTATTAAATGTAATATGGTTTTTTATATTTATAACTATAAAATCAACTAAAATATAACAAAAAGATAATAGATGTTAGAAAGAAGGCAAGGATCATTTCATTCACGTTTTTAAAATTAATTTCTATGCTTAACCTAGCTTTGGTTTTATTAAAATAACAGATTCATTGGTTTTAGTTATTTATGTTTAAAATATATTAACATATTTATATTTGAAAAGATTATATCTAATATAGGTTAATGTATATTTTTGTTAGGGAGGTGTGAACATAATAAGAATGCTCAATTTCAAATTGTGCCTGCAACAAAGAGATAATTAAGTACCTAGTTGGTGAACTGTCTCTTCAATCCCATTGTTTAAATGGAAGAATTTTACAAAAAATTAAATTTGCTATCAGATGTTCATTACATTAAACCTGTTTTTATATTAAGTTTGTTCATTTAAAAGAATATGCTCAACAATAATATATTCCAACCAGAAATCATCGATATTAAGTAATACAAGGAGCATCCCTATTATGTTTACAGTTCACCAATTTTATACTACATACTACATATACTACAAAAAATAATCATCTAGACCATACTCCATCAACCACTTAACTGTGGTGCTCGGCACAACAAAACTTTCAAAGCTTTTAATATGTATATACAATACAATTCATACTCAGTTAAGCAGGAAAGCTCTAATTGATTTCTAAATGGTGAAATATCCTTATGAACCGTTAGATATTATAAATGAATTAGTTTCAATTCAAATTTAATAATAATAAAATCAAACTGTAGTGATGACATTTATATGGTTTGGATTAAAAGAGTGAAAAATTTTTAAACTAAGATGAGTATTGATTAAAAAGTTATTAACAATAATAGCAATGATAATTTCACGATTAGCATTAATTATGCAATTGATTGGAAGTCAATAATCCTTGCATATCTAGCAAAATAAACTTTGTTTGATTTATGATTTAATCAATTGCTTTTAATGGATTCATATTATTGTCGATAAAGTAACGATAAAATTATAAATTAAAACAGCATTTAACTTTAGTAGTCTTATGTTAAAAATAATTAATTTTTTAAATCAAGGTAGCAAATTTTGCTAACAATTACAATAGATATATAAATTAAAATAAATAATATATATTTAACTATAAATCTTTTACAAAATACGTCTGTTTGATGCAAAAATGATCATTACTTTCTTACCAACATTAAAGCTAATAACAACACTTAAAAATACAGAATATATAATAAAAGTGTCAACTCGCATATCATATGCTTTCCAAATACCTAAGAATTCCAAACATTAATTTATAAAAACAGAGTTGAAGAAATAATGATAGTGTCATCAAAACTGGAGAAGAGATTCAAAAATATAATTAACAGCCTACCTAATTCTCGGATATTATAAATCTTGAAGCCCAACAATTGGTGCACCACCATTAACTTTGTCTATTATCCTGTTAACGTATTCTGTTGTATTACCTGCTATCATATTTTCTGAAATTTCAAAATGTATTGATGTAATAAATTCACACAAACGTCATAAATAAAGATAGACTTCATATTAATACTTACTTGTTATAGTTTTTATAACTTTATCAATATGATTCGTAAGCTCATCTTGATTTTCCGTTGTTTCATTCAACTTTGCTGTTAAAACTTGTTTGCACTGGGAAATTGCATTAATTATTCGTCCTAAAATTAACAATCATTAATTTCAAACCAAAATTGCAATAAAACTTACTGTGTTCATGTTCTAAACCATGTAATTTAATTTTATTAGCTTCATGTTGAGCTTTTTTCTTTAATCGACAAGCCCTTGAAGCCAATTTATTTTTCTCTTTTCTACTTTTAGGACGAACATTAAATGGTAACTCACTAACAGGTGTCATATTGTTTATGACACGCCCCAATTTATCTAATTCTTTACCGATATTAAAAAGTTTACGTGGATTTGGGGTTAAATCATTTCCATCTCCCTTACGAGCTTTGCCACTATGCTTTATCCCACGTACTGAACAATTTGGACTGAAAACTGGATCGGTTATTTCATTCAATACATGAGGATCCTCCATTTTTGTTTTCATTATAAGACGTTGTCCTTTCGGACCCTTAGCTTGGACGTTATACTGCCAGAAAAATCTTTCTCGTTTACTTGATAATTTGTAACCTCTTTCGTTTTCATTATCAGATTCACCTATAATTATTTAATGTGGTAACTTAGAACAAATTCAACAGAAACTTAACATTAATCTCTTACATATCGGAATAGTGCAAAGTGATTCATGTATAATAATGTAAAGCTGCTTTAAACTGTAAAGATTCATTTAATCATTCTGGGCAATAGACAATAATGAAATGACGCCATGTTTACTACACCACATACGTCATCGCAGTTTGTGCATAGTGATGTCAACAACATGAGTCTTTAAAACATTTATACACATGTTCAAGGTTAGCTATTCATATTAAAATATCACCGAGAACTTAATAACTATTGAGAAAGGTTTGCCATTCGTTCTTGATGATCTATAAAATTATCAGCCATTTTCAGATTCAAGATCAACACAAATAAATGTATTAACCACCATGAAAGAATCTGGTGACGGATTTTCTAATCTGGATGACTAGTATTGGTTATGAAACAAGTGAATACTGATAATTGCCATGTAGAAATTGATAAAAGGGCTGCTTATATTTTATTCTTCCATATGCAGCATTAGTAAATTGTTAGTATTATTTATAATATTATACAGGTTTTATTTAAATTCTCATTTGTGGAGTTCATGAATTTTAATATTGTGCTTAGTTACAAATACAGAGATTTTTAATTTCAAGGTTAAATTAATAGTGCCCTGTTTAATTTTTTAATTATAGTATAATTACTTTCTCTTACCTATATGAAAATATAGTATAGAGAAAGTCATGTTTTCGGCCAAAATTTATGATGTACGGTTTTTGGGGAAATACACGTTTTCGGGTTCATTGCATCCGAAAAGCATGTTTTTAGAAATTGGTCTGTGTGTGTGTGTGTGTGTGTACGTATGTGGTCAATATATCTCAAAAACCAAACATTGTAGAACAGTGAAATTTTATATATAAATTTATTACCGCCTTAGCACCTCTTAGTAAAAATTTCGTTAAAATTGAATGACCGGAAATGCCACTTTATTTTTTTTTAATAACTTAGTGCTTTGGGTTATAGTTTTTAAACGAATTCATAATTTAAAAGAATAAGTTTAGTGGGATTGAATTGTCTAAGTAAAAGACAACGGCTCACCGTAACTTTTAAAAAACTGGTAATCATTTTTTCGAGAGATCAGTCAGGCTTCCAAAACAACCTGAGATTAAGTTTAGAATTGATCATTTAATAATGCTTCTAATATGGTACATAAATGCATTACATAACCTAAGGTATTTCCATAATAAAACAAAATGCTAGTATGATTATCAAGCTAGTTAAACATAAGGGCCCTCTATTTTCATTAGCATTAGATGCGAAATTTAATTCAAATAATGGTTTACATTTACAATTCGTCCAAGCTGTCAATGGATTGCTCCTACGATCTACATGCCAACTTTTACTACATAAAATTAAACAGTATATAAACCTAAAAAACTAACTAAGTATAAAATTACTTATTACTAAAATTTACATAAAATAACAAAATATATAACATGCAATCATTTAAATTTCAGTTCCCAATAGGTATAAATTTTTCTATAGTGTATCTTAGACACACACACATGCACCAACCAAAGCCAATACTTAAACCTGCAAATTATCTATAAAAATAATGTTAACAAATTTGGTGGGAAGAACTTTATAATTAAATCAAAACTGAAAATTTATTTACAATAAATATACGAAATGTTGACCATTGCATTCAACACATTTGTGAATTCTTAGTTTTAAATTCTCGACAATGTTCTATAAAATGTAGATGAATTATTTAATTCTTCACACAGGTGAGTTATTATTTAGAGGCATTTTAAAAACTGAATTCTAAAACTGTTAAATCACAAGAACAAGGAGGATATAATAATTCAATAATTCTGCTTATTAATTGATCATGAAAACTCTCTTAAAAGTGGGATTGTTTCTTGTGTGGTGTGAGAACAGGCCCCATCTAGTTCGGAAAAGCCACGTTCGAGTTCGTCATCATGCAGTTGATTAACAAACAGTAGAATAATTTCATCGTTGGGCTGTAACAGTACCATCAAAAATATTGGGCCGATTAATCTTCTTTGAGACATGGCTATACAACAACAAATTTTCTGTGACTGCAAAGCAACTTACGATAGATATATGGATTTTCGGCAGACTATATTTGCATATTCTGCAAACTGATATACCCTGAAAGATGCATCCAAGTTTCATCTTAAAAGTAAAATCCAATATCGTTATAATTCACTTTTAAATAAACCATTGACAAAACTGTTCTCTATATAGATAATCAAGTGCTTTTAATTCTTTAACCACAGTTATTTTGTATGGCAACATGTGCAAATCCCATTTTAAATTTTTTTGGGTTGTACTGTATGATAAATTAGTTTGTTGTGCAGCTCTAAGAATGGAAATGGTAGTTGTTTCTGTTACAATTTGGCCAACACTCGCAATATTGTCCACAATACATTTTGTAGGTCGACCACTATCTTCTTTCCTAATGGTACTACCAGTTTCTCGAAATAATGCCACCGAATGATACAAAGCATTTATAATATCCTTATTTCACTTGAAATCCAGCTATACACTCTGCAATTGAATATTTTCAAATATTGTCAATTTTTTATGCAGTACAAAAGTAGCATTTCACAATTTAAGTTTTTTATTCTGTAGAAAAACACCATTTTGTAAGCATGCCTTATGATGTTATTAAATTTTTATTATTATAATGTTTTATTTCACAGTAATTGTAATAACAAATTACAAAACCAATTAATAACAAAATATGACAAATTCAAACTGTTAATTTGATAGATAATTATTACTGAGTATGGACTAAACTAAGCCATGAATTTTTTTCATAGCCCACTGGGAACTGAAATTTAAGAGGCCTTTCCCAGAGTTTAAGTTTAAAAAATTCATAGCTTTTTTAATTTTCATCTGATTAAGCTGAAATTTGAAAATTGTATTTAAAATATAATTATCTAGTGTGCTAGTATTGGAATCGGTTAAAAATTTACCCTTAAAATAAAGCTATTGAAGAATCAAATACCGGTGCACTTGATAACAGTTTCGTAAGTATATATCTAAAATTTCAGCTAAAAGTACCCATAAAGGAGATACAAATTTTTTCAATTAAGAAATTATCTTACCATCCAGTACCACCGTTAAAAATAGTGGCGATTTTTAAAACTAAATATACTATTTTGTATACGATAATATTTCCAACAACGTAACTTGCATACAGTTTGTTATTTTTATTTGAAATATGACATAACCGTTATAAGAAGTGTAAATATTATGTGATAGAAAAGGAAATTAAAAACAGTTGTTTTATGCGCTTACACATTCATATTTACATTTTTGTCAAATTAACCCTTAAATGAGCAGTTTCTTATTTAAAATTAAAACACCTATTTATTTAAATATTTTTATTAAAAAAACATTAAAAAGACTAGAACTGCAAAAAAAAAATTTTTTACTTGCACAGTGAGTCACTGCTAAAATCGTACATCTCATGAAAAATTATATTTCAATTGTCTTTTAATAAGTAAACTACAAAATGATGACAAAAAATAAATTAACTCTTATATAAGTTTAATATGTATTAATTTTGCAATTAAAAATAAATCAACAAGGAAGAAAAAAGTAAATACAAAGAACAAGCCATTATTATTGAGAATAAAAGAACCAGTGTAACTTTTTCAAAATTTTATTTTAGATATGTTCAACGTAGTTGCCTTCTGCTATAATGCACTTAGCCATTCTTTTCTTCCACTACTTTTAAGCTCCAAGCCAAGCCGCTTTAGAAATACTATCAAAATAACACCAAACAGTAGCATCGATCTCTTCCTCTGAAAAAACCTTCTTCTTCATAAGTTCTTTTTTAGCCCAAAAAACAGCCAAAAGTCACACATTTCCAGATCTGGTGAGTATGGAAGGTGTTCAATTACATTCATCTTGTTTGCAGCCAAATACTGCCAAGTTATCGCTGCAGTGCGGAAGAAGCATTATCGTGATGTAGCACAATTCCCTTCTTTGGCACCTTATTAAACATTTCTGGCGAACAGTGTTCGACATATCATTTAGCTGTGACAGTCTGACAGTAACCGCTGCTTTAAAACATTTAAAAATATCGTAACAAATTCAACATGCCAAAACTACAACCATTAATTTGCAATAAGTTGCATTACATTATCTGTAATTTTAAATGTAGTTTGAACAGCTTCCATTTGTTGCAACCAATTTTCTATGTCTTCATTTAATTCGCCACCAAAATTTGGCAATAACGCTGCAATTTCATTGGTAAAATAATTTTCTCGCTGTATCCTGCTATTAGCAGCAATTTGTAAAGCTCTTAATGTTGTTGCTACTAACTTATCAAATGTAATACTTACTTCTTCTTGACTATTTTCTACTCCATTATCATCTCTGCTTCTTTGTTCTTGACAGCCAATGTAACGAATTTTTAATTATGCAATATTACATCAACAATTTCACTTAATCGGTATCATTGCCTTACCATGTGTTTGCTAACCCTTCATCTAATCTCTGGTCTTTTTCAATAGCTCATATAATAAGATTCAACCTGGTAATGAAATGAAATAAAAAATATATATTGATTAGAAAACTTAATTAGATACATAAAGCTAAAATTTAAAAAAATAAATGGTGTATTTAAACAAAAATGTTAACTCAGGCTATAGCACTACTACTAATTTTGGCAAAAAATACCCCTTTGATTTTTGAATACACGGTTTGTCCAATAAGTATCAGGACTAAAGTCTAAAAAGAAATTTATTGAAGATATATGTACACTAATTGTAAGTTAATATTCTTGTATCAAGATACCACTGCTAACGTTTTTCTAGTCTTCATACTCTTTGGAAATCGGCAACCACAAGACTGTTTAGATACACTGAAAGCCACTTGGATTACCTCAAATGATCTGGAACGATGTCCTTTCAAGCTGCTTTTTATCCAAGAGAATAAAAAGAAGTTGGGGAGGAGACATATCTGGACTGTAGGATGGTTGGGACAGCAATGTCATGTTATGTTTGGCCAGTACCTCCCTCACAATTAGTGACATGTGACTAAGCATATTGTCATGATGGAGCATCCATGTATTGGTGATTTCCCTTTGGACGTTGCAGATCCTCATCCTAAAAAGGTTCAAGAACTTGTATGGAAAATTTTCCATTCACTGTTTGTCCAACAGGCACAAATTTCCTGTGGACTACATCATACAGGCCTTTTTTAGTCAAGGAGAGGTGCTTGTATGCTACTCAGCACTATGCATTTTGGACTCATACTCGAACATTCATGTTTTGTCACCGGTTATCACTGTCCAAAAGATTTAAATTAGTCTCTAAACATGCCAGCAATTCACAACAAACTGTCACATGGCATTCTGCTTGTTTGACAAAACCTACCATACCATCTCTTCATGCACACATTCTGCATTTACAATCATCTATCACAATTGAATGCACAGTGGATTTCACTAAATTTAACTCCTGTACTAACAAACGAACACATAACCAGTGATCACAGTTCAAAAGTTATCACACTTTGGCCACATTTTCATTGTTTCGAATTGATGTGTTGTTCGTCTTCGACATCTTCCTACCCATCTTTGTATATTTTATATCACTCAAAAACATACATTTTATACATGGCTTCATCTTTGTAAGTCTCACGAATCATATCAAAAGTTTCCATAGCAAATTTGTTCAGTTTAACACATAATTTAATAGCATAACGTTGCTTAATGGTTCGCTTCATCTAACTCTCGATGTGAGCACAAATAGACTTTCACTTCAGATGTGATCTACAAAGTCCAAAGGCTCAGAGGAAATTGAGCCAGGTCTCCTAGCTCACAAGACATCCCTTCCCACCAATCCCACCCTCCACTCCTTCCTAATGACTAGAAAAATCACTCTGGATATTTATTGAACAAACCCATGTAGGAACTTTCTATACTTTTAGTAATTTAAATTCAAAATGACATTCTGAGCACAAACATATCCCATTTGTTATGTTTTAATACATCATTTTTTTAAATTTTAGATTTTTATCTAAAGAAAATGGTTCTTGGGTTTAAAAGAAAGGTTAGTTTCTTACGAATACATTTAAGTGTCTATCTAAAAAAAGATTTTTTCAAATTTGGTGTGAAAGCAACATGCCACTTTGCATTTTTTACTCAGCACTTTTGACTTGCCACCTTCATTTGAAAGTTGGCTTAAGGAAAATTTTAAACAACCATGTAAATATGTAATATTACATTGTTCATGAGAAAACAGGCATTCTTTTAAATTCAATGGACTGCCTTTGTTTTGAAAAAAATTTCATTAAAAATGTGGTTATTTTTTTACATTAGGAAACCGTAAAGATGTGTGCAAAAAATACAATAATATGTATGTTAACCAAGTTTTTAGACCGAAAATTAACCATTCTTAATAGTTTACAGTGTTCTAGATATAAAACTAAAAGTTTTAAACGTCACTCTGATATGGTATCAAAGATTTGTTAGCAGCTTTAGTTTTGAAAAATACTGTTAGATGCAGTTATTCTGCATTAAAAGTTGCCCAAACATAAAATTTGATATCAATAATGTAAATCAGTTCAAAGATAATCATAAAATCATATTAAAGCTAAAAATTAACTCAATTTAAATTTCATTTACATTAATTGCTTAAGATTATTTTCAAACTGTATTGCTCTCATGAAGTAAAAATTTCTACTGCACTGCTACACCTATGAATTTTGCCTCCTGCTGCATCTAACCACAATTCTTGAAGTTTGAAGAATGAATCACTTTTGACTATTCTGATCCTTTACTATAATTAATATAAGAAACAGGAACTCCACCTGTGAGACTATCAATTAGATTGTGATTTTTTTAGGTTTTTTAATAAATTAATATATGGAGTAGATATTGCAAGTAAATGGACAAACTAAAAATTAGTTTTTTATATACAAAATTTTGTTTTATTTATAAGCTCTTTATAACTTATTTCTACATTAAAAGTACAAGAACATTAGGACCTACTTTTTCAATAATTTTTAATTTTTGTTTTACACATCGTAATATTTCCTAAACCACGAAAATCTTAAATGTTTTAGAAGGGTACTTAACTTTAGCTGTCTTTCTTTGTACACTTTAATTAAAACCGTCGAAAAGTCCTGGCTCCATTGGTATGAAATGGATATGTTGCTTCAACAACAACACAAGCATTTCCTATGAATAATAAATAGCAAAATTAAGATCAGCCCACAGCAAGATTTTGTCCTCGTATTAAAATAAACTTGTTATTTGATTTAGTTACACTTGATAAATTCCTTTGATAATGGAATAGGTGTATTCCTTTCCTGGATATAGTAGCCCACAATAAAATTTTCAGCATGGGCTTCTTCTTTTGGGTGTATTTAATGTTTTCTGACATATTTTTAATATTATTAATATAAAAACCCCGATTCACATTTAATGTATAGCAAGAAAAATTAAAGAACTTTCCATCTTCCATGACCATTTTTTCAGAAGAAATTTCTAACAAAGTAACTGGCATTTTTAAAAGATATCAAGAAGTTTTTTATATGTTTTAGCATTTTACTCATTTATGATATTTGACGTTCATTTTCTCAAATTCCAAACATTCAACTTTTAGGTACCTGAATGAATTTATTGCACCTCTTCTAATCTCAATTTCAGTGGGTAATATCCTGTTTCCTTTCTATTATTCCATAGCTTTTTATAATTAAATTGACTAACTATACCATTATTGTCCACCATTCAATATTTTTGTTTAACGCATTGACGGATGCTTAGTAAAAGCACATATATTTATTTGGGCAGTATCAGCTTTTCCCCTAAGGTTGCATATTAATAAATAGGCATTGGCGATATTTGCATTTACTTTCTAGCATTTAAATGGGAACTAACATTAACTGCAGTCAATTTTGCATGTATTATAAGTAAAATGTCATTTTAGAAGCCAAAAAGTACATATTCAGCATGCATAAAATAATTCTTTTTAACAATAATAAAAACAAAAGTGATATGATTTCTGCAACAATTTCTGATACCATTTAGTCTGATAGAGGATTCAACATAAAAGGAGTACAAATAAGTCTCAGCCGTTTTTAATCAAAAATTGGGCATTTATTGTGAAAGAATGGTACCTACTGTTTTATTCAAAGTATTGTCCATCGCTAGCCACTACTATTTCCCATCTTTCTAGCAGCAAACGGATACCACTTCAGAAGAACGCTTCATCTTTTGAGCCTATCCACGAATCAACCTAATTTTTGATATCTTCATATGATGTGAAGTGTTGCTCAGACAGGCCAATTGCCATCGATCCAAACAGATAGTAATTAGAAGGAGCAATGTCTGGTGAACACAGCGGGTGGGGTAAAATTTCCCAATTGAGTGTTTCGTAGGTTTTGACCAACGCCGCAACATGTGGACAAGCATTATCATGCAGGAGAATAATTTTGTCTTGTCTGAAGTAGTAGTGGGCACGTTTTTCCTTGAGTGCTCGGCTCAATCTCGTCAATTGTGTTCGGTAGAGAGCTCCAGTAATAGTTTCATTCAGTTTGAGCAACTCATAATACACGACACCAAGCTGGTCCCACCAAATACACATCAATTTTTTCCCATGAATATTCAGCTTGGCTGCCGATGTTAAAGCAAGGCCAGGTGATGCTCCTGATTTCTTCTTCTTTGGGTTATCGTAGTGGATCAATTTTTCATCACCAGTGACTATACGATGCAAAAAAACCCTTTTATTTATACCTGGCAAGCATCAATTCACATGTGAAAAATCGGCGTTCAACGTCTCTTGGCTTCAGTTCATATGGAACCCAATGTCCTTGCTTTTGAATCATTCCTAATGATTTTAAACGATGTGAAATTGCTCGTTGAGTCACTCCTAATGTAAATGCAAGTTCTTCTTGTGTTTGGCACGAATCATCATCCAATAATGCTTCCAATTCCGCGTCTTCATACACTTTCGGCCTTCCGCTACGTTCTTTGTCTTTGACGTCAAATTCACCGTTCTTAAACTTTTAAAACCACTCATGACAACATTGGAACACGAAAGAGACTCGCCGAAGATAAACGTGTTCTGTGCCTTATCTCGCACAAAAATTTATGGACCTTTCTTTTTTGCGGAAACAACGGT
>JAHWXV010101674.1:0-16488 GCA_024586415.1 Phrixothrix hirtus
AAGAATCAAATAACAATGTTTGAATCTGAACTATCATTTTTCTTGAATGATTAGTGAATTGTACAATAAATCACACCAGCATGGCAGAAATATTTTACTGCTAAAACTTTTTAGACTTCAGTAACTAAATTGCAATGAAAATAAATTCTTCTACGCATATTATTCAAAAATTCAGTTTTATAATATTCGACAGATTTGCAAGAGCATGCTTTAATTTATCATGGATTAGATTTACTATTTAAATTATTTAAAGTACAGATATATGAGGGGCACTATTTATATTGTGAGCCTAATAATAAAGAAACAATAATTTATCATTGAAAATTGATTTATTGTTTTTCAAAATATTCTCCCTTATGATCTATATAATTTTGCATTCTTTCGAACCAATTGTTAAAACATTTTTACGATTCTGTTTGAGACATCTCTAAAACATGATTTTTGAACCCATCGGCGGCTTCTTCTTCCGACAAAAACCGTTCTCCACACAATTTATTCTTGGCGTTCGGAGCAAAAGGAAATCATTGGGTACAAAATCAGGAGTGTACGGCGGATGACCCATTAATTTGATTTTTTGAGTGTTCAAATTATCGATTGTTAGACGAGATGTGTGACAGCTCACATTGCCGTATTGTGGTGTACCTCCAGAAGTGACTGATTTACATTCCTGTAAAGGAACTGTTGCCACATGACAAGTTTTTCCGAAAAAACAGGCGACCATTTGTTTCGATGTGCTTCGAGCGCGAACAACTTTTCTTGGGTTTCATTCATCTTGGAACACCCATACAGTCGACTGCTGGTTACTTTCCGGCTCATACGCATATGATTTGTCACCTGTTACAATATTATATTCGTATTTTAAAGCACCGCCATCGTATTTCGTAAGCATTTACTTGCACCAATCGACACGGGATCCAACGAGAACACACCTTTTTCACGGCTAAATGTTCATGCAATATTTTATATATGCTGGTCGAACTAATGTATAAGGTTGCCTCAATCTCACAATGTGTCACATGACGATCTTGCTTTATCAGTTTTTGCACAGGATCAATGTTTTCTGGCACAACAACAGATTTTGGACGACTTTTATGACTTTAGTCGGTGAGTGAACGTCGGCCGTGATTAAATTCGTTAGGATGGTGATTCATAGCCAAAAGTGGAAGTAAGTTGATCGATGCACTCTTGTCTAGATAATCCAAGTCGAAATCATAATAAATCATCGCACGAAAATTTTCACGAGCTAATTCCATTTTTACGCTGAAGCACAATTTTCAAGTCACCATAAACACCATTATTCGCGCTCAAATGTCAAAATGTTCTGAATAAGGTTATGTTCAAAAATATCAAACTCTCCATTAAAAATGTTAGATAGCGTCTTAAACACGCAGTGTTGCCGAGTCTCACGATATAAATAGTGCCCCTCTTATTATGGCCGATACAGCTGAATATTTATGGAGATCAATTACTAAGAATTTTTTACAATATTGTTTCAATTGAATTTTATGAGTAAAGTATTTTTCAGATAGAAACGGAAATAATGGATAAATGGACTATGACTTGCTTTTAATTACAATGAAAGGGTATATGAGTTCTATATACAGGGTATTTTCGCATAATTCCTGCTTTATAGCTTGTTAGATTTCAAGCGCTCTTACAACAGATATAAAATACAATAGCTGATTTCCATAACTAACAGGTTTTGTTTTGATCCGAACTTTTAAGTATTATATATTTTTGAAATCAGAAATTCTGCTGATTCCAGATACGTAAAAATATACAAATTTTACATTAAAATAGTCTTCCGCATTTTTACGATGCTAATTTGTTTCTTTTGATTACAACTTCTGGTAGTCTGGTAGTCAGAAGTATCACAATTTTGATTATGTAAACTTTTTCTACGGTATCTGTTAGAAAAATATAGTAGACTCCTTGCTTATGACATTTTAAAAAATTATGAATAATTACTATTTGCAATATCTATCTTGCCCTACTGCATATAGGTAGTTTAAGTTCATATTATACATAATTTTGTTACTCAATGTTAGTATTCTTAAAAGTAACATTGAAAGAAATCAAATTAAAAATAAAAATATCTGTGATACAAATATATAACATATTTCTTGTTTATTAACGTTCATATTGTAGACAATAATGTCTTTAAATCACAAAAATATAACATTAACAAGATAATTTAAATAGTTTAATATCATACATTTATTAAAATCACCAATTCCAATATTAAAAATGACGATATTTGTAGAAAATTACTATACAGTTACAGTTACTGTGAAGTAATTATCCTTTGGTCATTTTAACTTTACTGTAACTTTTGTTACAACTAACAAGGATAGTTACGAAGGATGCTGCTTAAATTTCGGGATGTGGCAATACTGCAGTTCGCAGAACAATTAACGCACAAAATTGATAAAGTTGGACATCTCTGCTGTCAAACAACTTTGATAGAAGGAGTGTATATGGAGCCGTTCTATTACAGAATAATTTTAAAGTAAACAAAACGCGGAAAAGGCATGGATTTAAATCGTGAACATTTTCAAGCAACGATTTTGTTTCATTGTCAATCGAAAAAAGTGAAAAGGAGTGTATCGCTGATCTAAGAACTGCTTCTGGTGATAAGACAAGATCAAGAACAGCCATTTTTCGATGGTATCAAGAATTTAAATTCGGTTGTAGTAACCTTAATGATAAAGTTCATGAAGGTCGCCCTACGATATCAAAAACATTGATGCCTTACGAGAAATGATACATGCCGATCGTCATGTAAGTTATAGAGAAATTCAGTCATCGTTAGACATTGGCATGAAATAAATAAATCAAATTTTACATGAGCACTTGGATGTAAAACAATTATGCTCATGATGGATTCCCCATAATTTAACTGTGGTTCAAAAACAAGCTCGTGTCAAATAGTGCCGAGAAACGCTTAAATGATACATCAAATTTGGTATACGACATTGTCAGTGATGATTAAAATTAGATATTATACCTATAACTTGAAACTAAACAAGAATCGACTATTTAGGTGATTCAAAATGCAACAAATCAAATTAAAGTTGTTGTAAAGTTGTGTTTCCAAACAAAGATCGCTTATTTTGTATCAAAAACTGGTCACATCACTAGTATACCTTTTGAAGACCGTAAAATTGTAAATGGTGAGTATACTCGTACAACCATTTGTTTACCACATGTTTTGCCTGAAATGCGAAAAAAAATAAAAAACAACGAATCGTTCTAGATCACGACAATGCAAGGTCACACACAACATGACAAGCTGTGAACTATTTGGTCAGTCAGAAAGTGGACTTAATCTCTCATCCTCCTTTTAGTCCCAATTTAAGTCCTAGTGCCTTTTTTCGTTTACAAAACTCAAACATCATATGTGTGGTCAACGATTTTCAACGCCAGACGGCGCAGTTGAAGCGTTTAAGAATAAAATTTTGAGTGTGCCAACTTCTGAGTGAAAAAACATTATGAAAATTGGTTTAGTCATATGAAAAAATGTAGAGTGTAAAGAGAAATATTTTGAAAAGCAATAAAGCATTTTTTGTAATTCTAAATCTGCTCGTTTTCTTCTATCTCGAAATTAAAGGCGCGGCCCTCGTATTTGAAGTCAAGTATCTAGGATGTTAGAAAAACTAATTATTTTGAAGAAACATGGTTTTAATTATTTAAATAAGGTTATCGTTACTTGTTTTTCACTAAACACTTCCAATTTCTTAAAAGTAATTAGGAATTTTTTTGTTGCTCTCCAGGTACTTTTAATATTAGTAAGATGTTTTATAACTATATTGAATACCGAAATAAGCAATTTTATGATACTGAAAAAAGTAAACTAAGAAATTTTCAGACATCAGGTAACAGTTCCATAATATTTACAATATAGTAAAGATAAGTGAGGCTGTTATTATAATCACTTAAAGCGCTACTTCGGTTGTTTTGAACAATTTTTGTATGTTTGTTCTTTAGGGCTTTTAAACCTAGCTGATAATTATTTTGATGTTAGAAATTTTTATAAAATTTTGTAAAAATTAAAATAAAATATTTTTGTAGTGCGGTTAATTTTAAATTCAAGGCATTCGACCATGATGTTAGCACAAATACATTTTACAAGGTTATATTCAGCTTTAATCTATATACAAATTAAATAGATAAACAATAATATCTTACCCATAGTTTTGCAAGCCGGTCCCTTTATTGTTGGATAAAACTGTAAGATTACCAGAAATACGAACGCAACTAGTAAACTGGCACAGTTACACATCAATGTCTTCCCATGTAAATTTTGCATTTCCGGTAAATAAATATACCCTCCTAAAGTTAAAATCAAAAATATACAAGATAATGTTAAAGCAATTCTTGAAACTTGGAATTTAATGGATTCGTTGGTATTGTGTTGAAAGCATAAAAATAAACGTCGTTCATTCATAGGATTCTTATCGACATGCTCAAAGCAATAGGTAATCTCGAAAGGGGAATAAGAATCCCTATTTTCTATTAAATGTAAATTTATATATCCCAATTCATCTAAAGTGTAATTCCAATCTAAACCTACAATGTAATGCCTGCAACTGTGCCCTTCGACTATTGCGAAACTATCTGTAATAAAATAAATATTTAATAAATTAGGTAATCTCCAATAGCAAAACTAACCATTTGGATTAATTACTTTTGTATCGTTCTGCAAATTCATTCCATGCGTAAAACCGAATTTGCACTTTCCTCCGCCTTTATAATAGTACCCGTCTTCACAACATTTTCTTACACATCTTGGTTTTTGTTTTTCATATTTGTTTTTTCTACATACATTAAAATCTTCACAAGCTCTAACTATATAAGAGCTGCTTTCATAGACGTTGTCTATACAATAATGATAATATGCAAAATTTTTACTAAACTGCTCAAGCACAATGCTTTTATCGTCTTGATATAGAATATCATCAAATGAAGAAATTTCATAGTCGACAATTGCATGCTTGCAACTACTTAATCCAATTTTTAAATAAAACATCTTCTTCTGTTGACGAGTATTCAAAATACTTTCCCTTAATGGAATAAAGTCGATGTTCGTTTTATTTCCAATGGGTACACATTTATGTTCAAGTGTATTGTAAGCACTATTAATCGGACAACATTTTGGAAAAAATCGCAAATTTAAAGTAGTTAATGCTAAAGTATCTGCATTTATTCGGACAGATTTTCTAAGGTCCCGATTTTCATTAATCACATCATCAATACAAGCAATTCTTTCAGAAAGGCTCCAAGGAAAATTAGGTAAAATATCACTAGTTAAAATTTGGGATGTTCTATTAACATCGTATACACACTTGTAAGATATCAAAAGATCCTTACCGACAACCGACAACGCTTCGTTCTTTTTACAACATTTCGGTGCAAAATTTTTATACATGAATTGTTCTATAAATGCTTGAGAATCACTTATAAATATAAAGTATACATACAAAATAATGTGGAATTGAGACATGCTTTAAGGTACCTACTATTTATGACTATAACCTCAACAGAAGCCAAATTAGAACTGAAGCTACGAAAAATCATGTTAGAAATAACATATAGAGGTAAGAGAAGGGGATAACATAACTTGCGCTTATTACGCAAGAGCATCAAAAGCTTTTATAAAATAATAATTAATTCTCAACGTACGTAACAATTACGAGGAAATATTTTTTAGTATAGGCGTTTACTCCCACACGTTAGATTTTATGAATTCGCTGCCCCCTGTGAATTTAATGACTACGGTCAAAGATTATTTTTTTGATATGTGATCCTTTAACTAAATATAATTTGAAACTGATTTAAATATTTGTACTTGTGTAATAAACGATATATTTTTCATATTAAGAATATAAGTATTTTGCAATTTTTTAACTTTAAAGAACGTAATGTTCCTGTAATGTCTTTAAATTCTACGAGGTTATCTTTAATATGAACTCTATGCAAATAAATTTTTAGAAAAACGAATTATTGCGTCATAGGAAATGTAAAAATTAAAAATCTGGTGTAAGACAACACATGACTTTCTCTTACGTACATATGCAAATGTTCACAAATAATTAAAACTTTGTTTACATTTATTTTCGGAACGATAATTGTAACGGTCACCTATCCAAGTTACTGGACATAAAACCCTGCTTAACTCTAGAGATTTTCCTGATAACTCGCTTCAACGCATTCAGGAAAACCTCTAAATTAACGTAAAAGGATGTCAAAAAAATTGTTAAATACGTTTTCGAGAAAACCGCAAAAAACTTAAAAATCTCAAGAATAAAGTGGCACTTCCGGTCATTCGATTTTAATTAAATTCTTGCTGTCTTACGTACAGAAGATATAAAACATAAATATAGTTTTTGATTTTCATTTAATGATTACTGTTTAAGGTACGTTGTTCACAACTAATACTCCAAATACTTCCGGTTACTCGATTTTCAAAAATGTATTAGAGACACTCCTTGCTTAATTTAAAACTAAATTAAGTAGCTAAGAAATATTGTAAGTTTAAAAAAAACCGTTATAGCGGTGAAAATGAAGAATTCGGAAAATATCCAGAAATGACAGAAACAAAGTGGTACTTCCGGTTATTCGGTTTTAACCAAATTTTTGATTTTGCAGAAAATTACGATTATGACCCCAAATATAAATTTTCATATAATTAGGGCTTTTAGTTTCATACTTATTGCATTCAGAGGTAACAGTGAAAGTACTTCCGGTTACTCGATTTACAGAATATTTTCTGAGTAACCACCTAGATTATATGAAGAAATACAATAAATTTTAAATCGTTAGAGCCGATTTCGCGAAAATGTCGAAAAACGAATAATTCGGTAAATGTCTAAAAATTACAGAAATTAGGTGCTACTTCCAGTTATTCGATTTTAACAAAATTCTTGATTTAGCACACTAAGGTGTTTGTGGCCTTAAATATAAAGTTTCATTTAGCTAGGGTTTTAGTTTCATAGTTATTTTATTCAAACTTAACGGTTAAAGTACTTCCGGTTACTCGACTTACGGAAAATGTTATGAAAAACCACCTAGATAATATGAAAGGGCATTAAATTGCTAAGAAATATAGTAAATTTTAAAAACATCGTTACAGCCGATTTCGAAAAAATCTCAAAAAACCAAAAGATGACTAGAGTAAAGTGGCACTTCCGGTATTCCGGAGACATGCGCGCACGCACATGCACACGCACGCACACGCGCCCACGCATGCATACGCGCACGCGCACGCTCACGCGCAAACTCACACACACACGCACGCACGCACGTACACGCTGACACACAAACATGCACGCACACAAGCACGCGCACCCGCACGCACACCCGCACGCACACCCGCACGCACACCTGCACGCACACCCGCACGCACACCCGCACGCACACCCGCACGCACACACACAGACGCACATACACAGACACAACACAGACACACACATGCACACACACACACAGACACACACACACAGACGCACACACACACAGACACACACACACACAGACACACATACACAAACACACGAACAAACACACGCACGCATGGCCGCCCCATGGCACCCACGCTGACACGCTCCCATGCACGCACGCACGCTTACACGCACGCACGTACACACGCACGCATGCACGTATGCACGTACAGGTGCACGTGAGCACACCTGCAATCGCACGCACGTGAGCACACCCGCCCACCCGTCCTCCCATCCGCCCTCCCGCACGCACACACGGACTGCCTCATGCAAGCGCGCACGCACGCATGCACGTACGCACAGACAGACAGATCAATTTTTAAAAACATGATTTTCGGACTCTTGGAACCTTAAAACATGTATTTCCACTAAAATTTCGACATCGAAAATTTTGGACGAAAACAATACTTTATACTATATTTCATATAGGTAAGAGAAAGAAAAAATAAGGATATTCAAAATAGATCTCATCTTTTACAATTTTGTTTACTGTTTCTAGTTTTGGCACTGTCGAAAAATGTGTACTATTTCATCACTCTTTCGAAGTTGATTGCAATGATGAATATCAAAATCTTTGTAATTTCTGTACCTAGATGAAGTTGAACCTTAAGACGAAACTAGGGAAAAAATTGTTTTTGTCGAAATATCTACAAAACTGTCAATATTTTCATACTAGTATAATACATAACGTACCCTTAATGTTTCATGTAGAATTCAATAAAGTGATAAAATACATAGCTTGCCATTTAATAAAAGAAAGTTACTCTCTGCCCATGGACAACTGAACACCCTGTATATGTAAAAATATTTTCAGTTTGTGCATTTTAAGGAAATAGGAAACACTGTATAAAAAAATTCAAGTTATCTCATTTATTTACGTACATATTGGGCTTTCGCGTATTAGGTGGACACCCCGTATATACCTTGGTTTCATTATTATTAGAAATCTTCAGTTTAGAATACCTACGACAATTTTAAAATCGTACAAAGTTACATCTTATAAATCTGAAGTATGGGATTAATACATATAATATATTCGTATAGTGACATCTAGTGGACAAGATTAAAAGTTAGTATAATATAAACATTCAAGAATATGGAGTAAACTTCTAATAAAAATTCGTCCACTGGGAAGAAACACAAAAACGCATTCCTTCACACAAAATGGCCTACATATTAAAAAATTACGATGAACGTATTTTTCTAAATTAAAATATTTGATCATGAAGTCCGCGCACCGTGACAACAGATTCCGTGTATACGCAATCTCACTTAAATCAAGATTTCACATTGTTGTCCTCCTTTTATTGTAGCAATTTTTACATTTATGTAAACAGCTTCACTTAGCTAATAACATATTGAACAATTACGATGAAGGTGTTTTTCTAAATTAAAATATTTGGCCATGAAAATCGCAAGATTTTACATTGTTAGTCGACTTTTAAATGAAGTCCTATATTATCTTCGAGGAGAGATTTCTATATAATCTACCTAACTAGGAAAATAACAAGTGACAATCGCCATTGTTTGATGCCAGCATGCTGTGACATTTGTCGATTTACTTGCCACGTTTTGTTCAAGTCAGACAAAAATTACAATTTCTGCAGAGGATTAAGTGTGAGAAAATGAGCGAGGTAAAGCTTGAATTTATAAGCGTTGTAATATTCTTAACAAAAGAGGGAAATGGACTAAAAGTTATTTATGACAGGATGATCGGCATATATGGAGAAGATACGCCATCTTATTTTACAGTAAAAGTTTACTGTAAGCAATTTCAATGGGGCAGAAAATCAATTCAAGATGATTCAAAATATAAAAGGCCTGTGGAAGCACAAAGCATCGAAAACATCCAAAAAGTTGAAGATTTGGTTTTGACAGATCGAAGAATAAAGGTTTCAATAATTGCTAATAAAGAAGGAATGCCAGAAACATCAACCTTAAACATTTTACATGAAGATTTGGGCATGAATAAAGTCTCTGCACGTTGGATTACAAAACTGCTCACTTCCGAACAAAAGTTGTGTAGACAAGAAATTTGCGACGAAAACTTAAGAGCTTTAGCAAATTACAAGAACTTTGTTTCAAAAAACATAACTGGTGATGAGACGTGGGTGTATCACTGGGATCCTACAACCAAGCACGAATCTATACAGTGGGTACACAAGGGATCTCCACCCCCAAAGAAGGCAAGGACGCAATCTTCATCAGCAAACTAACGGCTACAATATTTTGGGATGCTAAGGGAATCCTGTTGATTGAATATATGAATAACGGTACAGCAATTACAGCAGATATATATAAGAATACAATTAACCATTTAAAAGCATCTATACTGTTAAAGTAACCAAGTAACCATGAACAGAAGATTATGCTACTTCATGACAACTGCAGGGTGCATAAAGCTCGAAAAGTCGAAGAAGTAATCCGCCACTGTAGCTTCCTAGAAGTGAGACATCTACTCTACAGTCCCGACTTGACACCAAGCGACTATTACTTATTTCCTAAAGCATTTGCGGTGACAACGTTTTTCATCTGATGAGGAGCTAAAAGAAGCTATAGAAGAGTTTTTTCAGACCTACCGAAAGAATGTTTTTTCGAGGGTATAGTATTACTGGAGAAACGTTGGACTAAATGTATAAATGTTAAAGGAACCTATGTTGAAAAATAAAATATTACTTTGTGTTCAATTATTTTCCTTCATAGCTAGGTAGATTACATAAAAATCTCCCCTCGTATTATGGTAAAGGAGTATGGGGGTAATTCAAAATATATGATACATGAAAAATTTTGAGATAGGAGAATATAATCTAATATTTTGACGTATAATTTAATTCTAAACAACTTTTCTTAATAATATTTAGCCTCATTTTTAAAATTAAGACTAGGAACATTACACTTGACCGATAGTAAATATTTTTTGGCGACCATATATACTTTATGGCTCTTGAAGTTCTGATTGTAGTTATTTTCGTTTACAAATAGACACACATTTTCTATAGCACGGATATTATTAAGACTTTTAGAATACGTTCGGGTTTCTTCTAGGAAGCGAGATAGCGGGCTGTGGCCCGGAAGACATGCGTAAGAACCTTGATTTAGAACAGTATTATAAAAATATATGAGGGCTGATTGATAATTAAGGTATCCTACACTTTAAAGTATGAATGAGAAAAGAAAACATAAAGAAACCAGTTTCAAAAATGACGGAAATTTATTGTACTACGAATTTATATAATTATTTTTCTACATAATCACTATATAGTGCGGCATATTTTTTCATTCCGCCCATGGAAAAGTTTTCTCCTTTGCTGTTATTTGAGCTGCGCACAGCAGCCTGAACTTTAGTATTTGACGAAAAATATTGACCTTTGAGGGTACTAAATCACGGCTAAAGTAAGGTGCAGTGCAACCTTGAATGTCAGGCTCATAAGTGCCTTCATTGTTTCATTGCTGTAATGCGATCTGGTGTTGTCATGATGCAATAAAAAATTCCCTCTTTGTAACCTTACTCTACAAGTACGTTTATTTGGTAATCGTAAAGTTTCTCAGCATCTTATGTAGCTAATTATTATTCCCTTTCGTAGATATTCGGTGTGGATGACTTTCTTTCCTTCCCAGAAAATCGGAGCCTGTCTTTCTGCCGTGATAAAAGTCTTTTGAATTTTCTTACATGTGAAGAACCGCAATGACGATATTCTATTGACCGCCGGTTGTTTTCGGGATCTTAATGCTGAATCCTCGATTCGTCCCCGGTGCTGATGTTCTTGTGAAGATCATCTCTTTCAAGTCAAAAAATTTCTTGACAAATGTTTTTTCTTTGTACTTTCATGTCATCTGTTAATTGTCGCGGGACCCATCTGGTGCAAAGCTTTTGTAATTTAACGCCTGGTTAATGAACTGGATTCTTTCTTGACTAATGCCTAATTGCCGAGAAATTTCGCTTTGCTTGTGCATCCACTTTCCTTTGATTTTTCTCACACATCACTGATATTGGTCGAGTTGATCGATTTTTATCAAACACCCTCATTTCACCTCTATTATAGAGCCCACTGGCGAACATTACTCACATGCATACAATTGTAACCGTAAACGGCTTGCAGACGCCTATAAATTTCTGTAGGCACATAACCTTTCAGCGTGAAAATTCCATCACTGCTCGTTGCTTAGTACGCATTACAAAAATCGAACCCATGATAAATTACATTGTTACTTAACAGCACTATACAGACAACTGAAAGTTTATGTACTTGAGCTAGATAATTAAGATTCTCAACTACAAGTTAGAACTTGTTTGTATCCCCACTAGTCACACAGTGGCGTTGTTCGAGACCTTAGTTATTAATCAACCCTCGGATTAATATTTATAATAATTTGCTACCAGCTAACCAGCTAACGATTTAATTATGAATTTAGTTTGGAAATCTCTTTACGAACTAAACCTCTCAATCGTCCCATATCAATAATGCAGTGGCAGATAATGCAATACCATTTCATATGACTTATCGTCAATACTGCAATGGTTAATAGAACTGATTTAGAAAATAAATTGGTGAACCTCCACTGAAAAACCGTCCTGGGTTGAACAATGGGAAATATGTATTGTTAAGTATATTAAACAAACATAACTCAAAGACAGACCAAGTGACTATGTAATTCTAAGAACTACGCAAACTGTCACTGTCACAGCATTAACTCCTTTTACGAGCTATGGGCATAATAGGTATATAAAGCTACACTTAAAACTTTGCTTTAAATGAGCTAGGGTATTAATTAAGGGAAGCTAAAAATTTAAAAATTGTTGCAATACAGGTGGGCCAACAATGAAAAATCTTGATTTAAGTGAGATTGCCTATACACGAAATCGCAATTCACGGACTTCATAATCAAATATTTTAATTTAGGAAATGGCTTCTTCATAATTTTTTATTATATTATTAACTAGGGTAAAATTTGGCGCGATAAAAGTACGTAAACAAAACAAAATCTTGATTTAAATGAGGTTGCATATACACGCAATCTGTTGTCACGATACACGGACTTCATGATCGTATATTTTAATTTAGAAAATATCTTCATCGTAATCTTTTAATATGTTGCAATAAAGATGGACAATCAATTACTAATCTTGCTTTAAATGACATAACAGGTATTAACAACCTGTTGCTAGAGTGAATATAATTTGAATGCTCGTTTTGCATATATAAGATCAGTTTTAGCTAATTGAAGTTCTTTTGTAACAAATGTATTATAATTGGTTTTATTTATGTGTTGCTTTTGATAAAGTGCTAACTTCATGTCGTCAATTCTAGGTAGAGGGTAGCTAACCTTTCTGGTCACATTATTCAAGCGACGATAATCCACAGAGAACCTAATGCTACCATATTTCTTCTTAACAAGTACAGATAGTGATGCCCAAGGACTACTGTACGGCTTCCCTTCATGGGCCACATTTCTGATTATCTTCTCAGGTTCCTCCCGTTTAGATATATACAGCCTCTTTGCTCATTAACGTACTGGTTGGGCATCTCCAGTACTTATTTTGTGCGTTACCGCGTTTTTTCTACCCTTCAAACCATCATTGTGGTAAATATGTCAGCAAATTTGTCGATATAGGTTAAACCGTTGTCCAAGGTTCGAGTGCGACACGCAGCTTAGATACATTCTTTACAAGCAGAATCTTCTCATTGGTGTTAATGCAACGTACCACAAATAAAATAGGTGTGCATATTCCTAATTCGGTGCCTTTGTTTAGAGTAATATAGAATGTATTAAAATTCATTAAGCGAACAGGTGTTGCTTACTTGGCCTCGATACATTGTTACAACTAGAATACCAATATTTGTCTTGTTTGTTTCTAAAATTCCTACGCATCTTCCCCGGAAACCTCCATTCGGTTAGCCGATAACTATTGCTTCGCTTCTTAGCGATAAGGTTACCCCTTCTGCTAGGATTATTTTTATTTTGTGATCATCTCGTTGGTTAATGGGTATCTCTTCATCATCAATGTATGTATGATATGATTCTTCAAGTTTAAGGCGAAGTCAAACTCAAACATTTTATCCATGCCCAATCTGACAACTTCTTCAATATCAGCTACTAATATGCAATTCGTATACTTACTACAGCCAATCTCAGTATCTGTAATAATTTCATCATGAACGGTTGCACAGTTTGCTGTAGCTGTACATAACCACAGCTGCGAAGGCAGCATTCCCAACAATATTTGGCTCCACTATTTTGTCTACATTTCTTCTGTATCCAGTACCATTTAGTATTTCTTCTCTACGATTGTTCCATTAACATATAGGCTATCCAGCTTATGTTTTAACGATGCGACTTAGATAGTAACTTCCGGGACATGGCTATCATAAATCAATATTCGACCCTTCACATCCTTTCTAAATTTACTGGTGGTTTGTATTATTGGCATTACTGGTTGCAACCTGTTTGCAATTCCTTTCAACATTTCCAACACTGTGCTCGTTGCCTTGTCGATTTCTGTACCCTAATTATTCTTGACATTATTTCTTCCCATTTCTTGGCACCAGCTTTATTTTCCTCGGTGGCACGTCCACACCCCCTTAGATGCTTATTTAGCCGTTTCGGATTCCAGTGCATGAGCGACTGCACTAGCAACCTCACGCGAACGTACTAATTCGAATGTATATTATGTCCTGCAATCTCGAAGATCTTCCACAATTGCCGTACCCCAATTTATTGAATAAAGCTTTGTGCAGCCGTTAGATATGCCAATTTCGCTTGATGTGCAATTACAGTTTCGAATTTCTGGGAATTCAGCACCCGATTTCTTACCTGGGCACAACAGACCTGTTTCAGATGTTTAATCTCCATGTGGCATTTACAACCGTTAAACAACGTAATCGAAATTATTCTGCAATTCATCCGAATGGTCTGTAGAATTTTCAAAGCATCCCCACTTAGATTCACTATTAAGGCTGTTGCCTTTCCTTCAACGGCCCATCTATTCGATATGGTGGCTGCCACTAATTGCTTATAATAGTTGGCTCAAGATGTCTTCTCGTCATACGTGGGTATTTCACAAATATTCCAGTTCTTGGCGAGACATTCTCAGTAATAGGCAAGTAAGGGACCTTTTGTGCATTGCTTTCATGAGGGACAGGGTAAGCCTTCTTCTTAGACATGCTAACTATTTTATTTGCGGTGAGGTGGATAAACATTTAATGTAGTTCATCACACTTCATATTTCGCAGACAACTCATTTGTAACATCTTCTAGCTCTTCTTGTACGAGGGTTGCCTCTTATGCATTGGGAATTGGCAACCTTGTTTATGATAGGTGCGATCTGACTTTTGCATCATACCGTTTGACAGTTTTGTGAGTATACATCCTCAGAACGTTTTATCATACGGACGCTATTCGTTTAATATTCATTAAGTTAAAATTTCCTGTCGGCTAAAAAATGGAATTAACTCGTGAACATTTTATTGCGATGAATTTTTACGATTTTGGACGTGAATTATCTAAACAACAATGCGTTGACCAATTTCGACTTTTGGTGATGAAGCTGCATATGCAGCCACTGTGTATCTTTGGTTCAATGAATTGAATCATGGTTGTAGTCTGCTGCGGATGAATTTGTAGAAGGCCATCTAAATCGGTTTTTGTACCAGCAAACATCGTACCGTGTGCAAACTGATAAAGCAAGACCGTTTATAATGTATCGTGAAATTCAGGTATCCTTACGCATTAGTCAACTAGCATACATTCGATATTGCATGAAAATTTAGCTGTGAAAAAGCTGCGAGCGCGTTTAATCCCGCATAAATTATCAATTGCTCAAAAACAAGCTCGTGTTGATTGGTTGAAAGAAATACTCAAGAAATAAGAACAAGGTGATTTGAAAACCGTTTACAACATTGTTACATGGGACGAATCTTAGATGTTTGCGTGTGAGACCAAAAATAAGCACCTATGGGTCTTCCAAAGTGATTCCAACACAACCACGGTCGCTCGCGCTCCAAGAACATCGAAGCAAATGGTCGCCTGTTTTTTTGGAAACACTGTGCATGTTGCAACCGTAGTTTTATAGGATCATGGAACAGTAAATTCCAAATGGTATATAATTATGTTTTTGCCAGAAGTCTTAGAAGAAAACAGAAAAACGAACACTCGACACCGGATAATTCTTCACCATGAGAATGCTAACGCCCATCGATGCAAACAACTTGATTATTAAGCACTCAAATCGTCGAATTGTTAAGTAATTCGCCATAAAGTCCTAATTTGGCCCCTAGCAATATCTTTTTGTTTCCACAGGTACAAAACAACTACGTGGACAACGATTTTCGATGCTGGAAGAAGCTGTTGATACGTTCATAACACATGTTTCGGAGATTCCTGATTTGCTATGGAAAAATGCTATGAACATTGATTCCAGCGTACGCAAAATTAAGCAACCACCACGGAGACTTGAAAAACAATAATAAAGTTTCAAACAATAAACATTTGTTTTTATTAGTTCTTCACAATACACAAAAGGTAACACTCGTAATTTAAATTGACTTAATGTAATTCTTCTGTTAATGCATTTTGAATTGATTTAATTTCTTCTTATACTTTGTTTGTAATTATGTTCTGTGAATTTAATTTTTTCCAGTAATTTAGACTGACTTAATTTAAGTTCTTCTTATAATGCATTTTGGCTTGATTTAATTTAACCTTGGGGTTTATTTTGAATTTTTTTAATCGTTTCTATTCTTCTTGTAATTTATTCTGATTTAATTTAAATCCTTCATTTAATCCATTTTGACCTGATGTATTTTCATCTTGTAATCTACTTTGAGTGAAATTTATTTTTTATTGTAATTTAGTTTGATTTTATATCATTTTTTCTTGATTGAAATTCATTTTGTCCTGCATCTTTTGCAACATTTTCATCAACAGGTCCATATTTTTATCGGCACTTCTTGTCATCGGTATATATATATATATATATATATATATATAT
>JAHWXV010101685.1:0-12749 GCA_024586415.1 Phrixothrix hirtus
AGCCCCAAAACGTGTATTTCCACTAAAATTTTGACATCGAAAATTTTGGACGAAACAATACTTTCTCTATTCTATATTTCATATAGGTAAGAGAAAGTAATAAAATAATCTTTGCACAGTATTATCGCTATTTATTAAAGTTAAATAATTTTGCTGAATTTCTTTTTAAATTGTAGATATTTATTGCAGTTATTTATTTTTAATTATTTTTATTCGAATCAATATTCTTTTTCTATCTAAATAAAATATTATTTTTTAAACAACAAATACAAGGTGTAAAAAGTGGTGCACTGGCTATATACAGGAGGCATTTACGATTAAAAATAAGAAAAACAGTTTATATAAACATATGCCCCACAATAGTTCGTTACTGAGATACAAATACCTGTGTTTTTCAATTTTTTATTCAAAATATTTGTCAATGGTCAAACGTGCGTGCGTGCAGGTGTAAATGCGGTACTATTATTACGAATTAAATCTAATTTTCTTTAAGTAAAACTTGTAGCAAGTGTCGCAATAACAAGAGAAAACGTTATTTGGACTTTATCGGGTCTGTGCGAGCGCATGTAAGAATCGCTAAGCAGTGATCAGTTCATCAGTCATAAAAATATAAAAACAGGGTATATCAGGTGTTTAATTAAATCTTGACGGTAGTTACATTTATCCGTCAATGATTAGATAATGAAATTGCGACTACATCTTTCAAAATAGCCTTAAATATTTTCAATAGAAAGAGTGTCTGGCAGTTTTCATTGCTCGTCGTGCTGGTTTTGATTCATTTCTAAATAACGCTGATGGCAATACCAAGCCCCTCTCCCAGATCACGCTACATTAAAAGAACATATTCAAAACAGGGTCAACATACAGAAGAATTATTATCTGACGCCGTTTCGAGATTAACTCATTAAATTGTCGGAAGAAATACTCACACGGAGGAAATATTCTGACACATATTTATGTTTGATTCGAAATTAAAATGAAAAATTACCAATTTACTTATTCTCCTTAAAATAAAGCATTTTTCGCCGATTTCCTAAAAGTTGATAGAAAATTAAACAAATATGAACGTTTTAAACTTTGGCTTAAATAAACGAACACATTTGACAAACTGTGTTATGTTACTTTTGTTTTTTAAATACTAATTATTAGCCAAATTAAAATCTTCCAAAATTAATTATTAAAACAACCTCCACTATCTGTTAAACTATAGTACTAATAACATCGGTAGAAAATTGGGCACGAGTGAAATATTTTTCTAAAGTAAATTTCACAGAAAATTTTATCTTGGTGGAAATTTCAGACTTTTAAAACTTTTGATATATCTTTTTGTATACGGGGGAGATTCGAAAGTATGAAAACGAGCGAAGAGTAGGGCGCCCTTATTTATTAAAATATGCAAACCTATTATTTGGAAAAGTTTTTTAGAAATGCAAGACAACGATAAATATGAAATCACAGACTATCAGATGGCATTTCAGATTTTTGTAACGATTTCGTTATAATACTTTAAATGCAACAAGTTGGAATTCAAAATTACATTTTTTCTAATAGCTCAATTTTGTCATGTTCACTTTCAAATGTTTGTTAACAGAAGGTCGTAAACATTAGCTAGCACGTGAAACTTAGAAATGCACAGTCAGGAAGACAGACATATTATACAGTTTTAAATATATCTAAGAATTTATTAAGACATTAGGATATAATTGATCTATGTAATCATCGATCCTTAAATACAAGATGCACCTACTTCTGTTAATTTGGTCCGTTTCAGGAGCTGGTAGATGTCAGTAATGTTTTATAATAGATGATTGATGCTTGAAGAGTAATAGTGCTCGCCATTGATTTTTCTTGATGCAGGAGATTACGAAAATGGAAGCTTTTATCCTTGAAGTAAGACGAATAACCATTGAAGTGATAAAAAACGAAGCTGCGCTTACCTTGGTAAATCCGATTCACAAGCAAACTCGCCATGCACTTTAGCAAGTTGATGACTATGTTGGAGCAGTATAAAAAGAATTTCTTTGCACGTCTCATAACTATTGATAAATTCTAGGTACATTCATAGTACATTCCAGAGACTAATGCAATAAGCGAGGAATGGAAATAGGCTTCCTGCGCTTCTTAGAAGGTCCAAGATGCAGAAATCTGCAAGGACTAAAATGGCGTCATCCCAATCGATTAAATTTCAAATAGTCAGGTCATCACAAATTGCACTTTTCTACATAAATTGCGAAATGCGATAAAAAAGAAACTACGTGGTTTCCTAGCCAACAATACCTTCATATATTCCGCTTAAGTAACCACGTTGAAGACAGGTGTGACTATATTATTTGCCCCCTTTCTGCCCATTCGTTTGATGTCGCACTCAGCCATCTCAGGGTGAGCGATTTAACAACGCAGATAATGTTCCAGAGTTAACAATAGGACTTTAATAATGATGGATTGCGAAAAGTTAAGAAACACTGGTTGAAATATGCGATTCTGAAGGACGATTACGTGGAGAATACTTAGGTTCAACATACTTCATTTAATTTTCTATCTCCTGTTTATGGTACGTAACGTTATTTTTCCAAATTATGAATATTTTCGGCAAATTATAGTAATTCGAGCCAAATTACTTAATTATACCTTTTGTCCGTAAGATTTTTGGTTGCAGAATCTTCAAAGTTTAAAAATGAAAATTGTAGTTTTAAATTTTAACGGAGTACGCCACTGTACTCTGAATATTAGGTAAAATCGGCGCGATATCGATAGATATGCGCCAAGGTGAAGTTTGAGTCAGAATAAATCGTACATGCATCCTCGCTTCGCATGTAGTTGCTTTGGAATGGTGTGGTTAATTAATTGTTAGATTTACTTCTTTTGTTGTTGCCGTGTTTATGATTGTCCATCGCACGGGGAAGTTTGATTTTGGGTTAATTAAGATCGGAATTAATTTCCTTTCCTTATCTACAGCAAATCCGGTGGGGTCCATTAATTATGGTTATCTGTAACAATTAAAGAATAAAAGGAGAGCTATCATCGACTGCCGTGATTACGAATGAAGACCTAATCAATAGAATAATTAGTTTTGGTGACATGACTTGAGATAATTTCCGTTAAATTGAATTGTCTTCAATTTGACGAAATCCTACATATGGTCGGCAAAAGGAACAGTTGGGACCTGTCGTTTCACTTTCTCGTATGAAACCGAGGTTTGTTTTACGTCGTATGCGACCTAGTATGATAAGAACTTATCTACAATGTCTTTTTTATTCAAAAATCATATTACAACACGACATTCTTGTTATAAACATATCGTATTACTAAATATTAACTTTTGGAATCTTAATTTCAATAACTTCAAAATTCATTTACTGGTCATCATAATAAAATAAATTAGCTTGACCGTTAAAATTCAGAGACTTGTTTTTGGATAAATTTAAATAACGTTTTTCGATGTATTTAATTAGAATATTACTTTTTAATAACTCAAGACAATTTAAAGTAAATAAAATAACCTATGACCTAGTATAAGTTATTCTTGCTCTGTTTGGTTATCACATAGCTTTACATAACATCAGAAATTATGAATAGAAATTAATTTGAAATTTTCTAGTATTTAGTTGAATTATACATACAAGGTGTGACGTTAAAGTTTCATTTGCAAACGAAAATTCAACGAATATAAATCCTTTTTATGTAACTACAGCAACTATTAGGTATTTTATTTAAAGTAAATAAGTAAAAAATTTATTTAGACTAAATAATTATAGAATTCCTTTTGGACTATTTCAGTTCGTTATGTTTTAGTTACAAGAACCTGCAAAATTTGTATTTTATAGCACATGTCAAGTTACAATTTTTGGGATATTTTTAACAATTAACAATTCTCCTCTAGCGTAATTATTGTTAGATGATGTTTGCCTAACATTGTCAATTTTGTATATGGCAAACTTGAGTACTGCTTTGCTCACTTAAATTTGTTCTTGTTTGGAATGACGTTAACGGAAAAAGATAGTTTTGTGCTTCGTTATTAAATATTCAGACGTACTTTGTTTTCGGGAACGCTGTTGTAACATAATTTGTTATCTCCATAAAATATCGGGTAGTCTAGATCGCGTTAAGGCAGAATTTCAATTAACCTAGTTTGTCATTTTGATGTCTCGGGAGAGATAAAAATTATAAGTAGCTTGTAAGTAACGTTATTGTTTTTGTATTTATTGCCGGAACTCACAGAAAGGTAATAAATGTTTTCTCGTTATACTTTAGCTGCATTTCTTTTCTTGTTCCGAAAAACTTTTTTTTAGGATAGGTTACTTGGAAGTTAAAGTACATTTTGTCGTTCGGGATGTACGTACGAGATAGGAAGATACATTCGACTGGCGCCCTTTTTCAGGAATACAATTTTTCTCTTCTTTTAAGTACTATTTAGGTAGTATAATCGTAAGCCAGGACCAGCGTAACACTGCCTCTCCCACGCTTCTCTCCGAGTTAATTTCACTGAGCTAAGCTGCGGTGAGTTTTTGTTTTATTGTAACACGAGCGGCCGTTGCAGTTGCTGAAAGATCTTACGCGGCAGGTAACTAAAATTTTATAATATTCTTTCATATATAAAAGCTAATTTTAAATTAAATTTTGTAAACTGACATTACTTCTTAAAACTTGGTGTCAAGCATACAAAGTTTATACATTTTACTATATTATAATGTCAAAAATCCCTAAAATAGTAATCGTTATTTATAAATCAAAATTAACGGCAAAATAATTCGTTAAATTATCACATACATGCAGAAGTACACACCATATTTTACAGTTTACTACTTTGTTTATCTTCTATTTAGAGTGCTTTTGTAGTCCATTTTATATAGTATCTCGTTTTCAAACCATATACGAATATAAAGTCCTTAATTACATATTTGAAACTCGTCCTCGTGATTATCCTCTCAGACAAATTTCCTTGTTTTCTTTCAACCCTTAAATGGATAACCCAAGATTTAAACCTAAATTCGTGCAGCGCCGGAATATTAACAGATTTCTACAAAATCGAGTCGAGTTCTGTCAATTCTCCACTAGGCGCAGCTCCTTGTCTGAGAAGCTAACCTACTTACGGCATACACGTCACGTTTTTGAAATTACTCCCTATTCAGGACAGACAGACTAAAGCCTGGCTCACATGTCACGGCGATCTATGTTAAATTGCGCATAGATCACCACATTTCCCCTATCCCGGAATTTTCAAATAATTGAAGCGACTGCAATATCAATAAATATTAAGGCAAAAACGGTTAGATTCGCTCGATGGATATTAATCATCCATCCAGTGGTCTGATCGGCCCTCAGCGCTTGGAAAGCACTACTCTCTTTGCCGGCGATCTCGTCAAACACTTCTCCTGGAACGATCGATAGACCAATCGAAGTGGAAACGTTCTCCAAAACGCAGAAACCAATCAAAGTTTCATCATCGATGGTTCCATCGAAGCAGCCCACATTTCAACTTTAAGGATCCGAGATATCCTAGATATTATTCTTGCTAAAAATGCTCTATGACAACTTGATGTTATCATTCAGGAGCTAAATTGGGACAACAATCACGTCTTATTTTCTGTAGATGAGAAAGCGCTCCATCCGAGACAGTGCGATGCGCCTTTTGCCTCGTATTTTTCTCTCACTTACAGCAAAATATCGAACGTATCGAACTGAGGATGAGATGGAGAAATTGGTCGTTCGCCTCACTTTTCCATGCGACAACTGTGAGCAACAACACGAATGATCGAACTGTTCCAGAGTATTGAGGGGAACACAGAGAGAAGAACAAAGTCAGGCGCTATTTGAATCATGCAGATTGCGTGCCCAAAAATCGCCTGCGGCAAGGTAAAGCAGAGTTTGGGGTACCACAATCGGGAGAAAAAGTTGAGTAGTTGAAAGCCGAGGACAATCCTCTTTGGAGAACAGCCAAAGTCTTGAGAAATCGAAGAATGCCCGTGCTGTCGATTCAAGTTATCATGGGCAAAATAGGCTTGATTACAAACTGTGCTCATTCTGCTCTTGACTTCATCGAATACGTTAAAACGCTAGTTAGACGTCGCATCGTTGCTGGAAACGACAATGAAGATCACGTCAACCGCTCTTGCTTTTCTGGAAGACAAACGCCCTTATATAAAATTAAGTAGTCTGAGGAAGGCACCCGGCCCCGATATAATTCCAAATTCGCCATTAGGTTCCTTCCATAAAAGTAAATCATCGCTGATAACATTATAAACGCGATGTTGCGACTTCAGTGGTTTTCTAAAAAACAACTGCTTCTGTCCTCAGAACTACAGACTAATCTGCTTTCTCTCTTGCTTAGGAAAATCGACGGAGCGAATCACTCTGAACTTCCTGAAAGATGCCATCAACGAGACAAAAACCATTCCTGACGAAGAATTTAGCTTCAGACTGGGGTACAGCAGATGCTCCAGCTCGCTAAAGAGACCACTGAAGGATTTTCACTTAAATATTCTAAGACGTTTGATAAAATTTGGCACCAGATGATTGTGCATAATGCTGGAGACAAACCTTCCTTGAAAGCTCGTCTAATTTAATGATAGGTTGTGCTATGTCTTCCGAGTGCCCTCTCTTACCTGAACACCTGGTTACCTAGGAACGCCTCAGTAGACTGCACTTTATATAAAATTCAAAATAAATTCTTAAGTACCAACGTACTCTGCTTTGCCTTGCTAAATATGCGACTCTGTGTAATAATCAACTACTCAGGGCTACGCCCCCTTATCAACGCCTTTTATTGAAGTTCTCTGCAGACTTGGTTTATGTACTGCTAAATCCCTATAAAAATTGTACAAATCTGGTTATTCGAGCCCAATAGTCTTGTTTATTGAATAAACAATTTTATAATTCAAAATTACCGCCAATAACTTTGTCCCGTAAAAATTTATTTTGTTTATGACCTGTGTACACAATTTTCGAGTAACTATGCAATGGATTCTTTTACCAATATTACGTTAAATAAATGAGATTTAATATTACAACTGTCTCATTAATCATGCTAATTTCACTTTTAAAAACAACATTTTGTAATGAAATTAGGCAAGCAAATCTGAATTTTGCATAAACACAAATTTCACACAAATTTCTATCAACGAAACTTTATTTTTTTCAATTCAAGCAATTCTCAAATCTTTATCTTTTGCTATTCACAAATACGTTAAATTTTTCAGTATTTAATGAAATTATCAATTTTATACCTCAGGAACCTGAATTTTATAATGTGATGCACTCATTGGCATATCCTAAATAACATTTCTAATTTAAGATTTAGGATTTTACTTAAATAAATTTAAAATAACCAAAGGTTCTTAAAAATACAGTAAATAGCCAGGGGCGGCTGGCAACCATTATTTTGCCTAAGTGTTTTTTATTTAATTCCATATCCAAGGAGATCATTCACTGAAAAAATTTTTTTTGCTAAAGCGTCGGGAAAACATGATGTTTGTACGTGTGACCGTGTGTTCCTTCAATAACTTTGAACGAATTAAGAATTGTGAAAAATCTTTCATAGGAGGGGAGTAATTAAGGAGGCGAAATAGGTAAATTGAAAATTCAACTTTTTTATGATGAATATCGATTATACCAGAAAATATTAATAATGTTCATATAGACATATTTATAAAAATTCTCCTTAAGGAAGCTATAGGTATTTTAATGTGTGGAAGTTCTGCTTCCTTCTTCAGCGTTTTTTAGTGCAATTTCAATAACTAGTATAAAACACAGTACAACCAAAGAGTACTTTTTGGTACAACTGTAAATTCAACAAATGCTTCTGACGCACATACTAGAGTCAAACGTTTCTTTCAGCGTGTCTTAATTTTTCAACAAATATTGTTAGCTCTTGCTGTATTTTAAAAATAATTAATAAAATATTAAGTAAAAATATGCACTACCATGTACATTAATTGTCCAAATAATTTTAGTAAGGCAAGAATTAATTAAAGTCATTTAAAATTTAGTTTTATAGAGTAAAATAAATTAAAACAAAAATTGAATTAAATACACCTCGTATAATGCTTTATATAATTGTTCTAGTAATTTTATTAAATTATCATTGAAAATAAATAAAACTATATCGAATTACAAAGTAACAAAACTAATGTCAGTTATTTTAAAACTTTGCTAAAACATATAACACATGTATCAATGTTAATTGAATGTTATGGCTTGATCATTAAAGAACAGAAATAAGCATACAAATAATTAATGTATATCGTAACATTGAAATCTTGTAAAGTAACTATTTGAGTCTCTATGAAAGGAACTCAATACCAATAAGAACTGACGCATGTATGAGGTCATGGGGGAAAGAGACTCGCAGGTCCCGTAAGAAATCTATGATTAGTTAGTTAATCAGATACTAGAACCTTAGAAGGTGAACCGCGGTAGTGGTTTCGAAAACGCCTTTTGCCGTTATTTTTTTTAGTACATTAAAGTGTCCCCTTGCCAAGGGGGATGAGGTCGAATTTCCAAATTATTTGGGATAAATAATTCAACAGGAATTACACAGTAATATTTTCCTTTGAAATCTACTCGTGGGGGTTATCAATCAAACCCTTCAGTAAGAAGCACCTTTCAAATGTAAAGTCACCATATTCGTAAATGTTCACACCTGTATTTTCGCACCTAGGCAAGTGTTTAGTTTACCTGGCCCATACGCATAAATTACCTGCTATCAATGCTGAATAACCTAGTTTTGGATTAGCATAACTTAATTTAGCGGAAACTGGGGATATTAATTTCTATAAAGTGTCGCGATCTTTACAAATTATCAGATTTTTTGGTGTCTTATCAATCGCCGTTAGTGTCTTTATTTTTCGTTACCAAAGTGCATTAATTTTCAATTTAGTGTGTTTATTTATCTAATTTCATTTAATTGTAAGTTGAATATCGTGTTTGTGTAAATAATGGACGGATTAACTAGTATCGAAATGACAAAATTATTTTAATTTACGTTGAAGCATTTTGAACGTTTCTTGTAAAAAAGTGTTCTTTTATTTTTTATGAATTTTAAATAAGGAAATATCAAAATTATATTATAAAAATCTTGATATCCTTTATCTTGTATATAACTGAACGTGTCTAACATTTTTGTCTGCGTAACCTGTAAGCGACTAAAAATGTAAGTCATTGGTATCAATTACTAATATTGGGACAGGTTACTGTACACATAAAGTAATCATATAATTTTGTAATTTAACATTAAAATAATATGTTATTCATCTACGACACGGAAAATTTGTCGAGACGTATTTATTTGTATTCACATTTTCAAGCAGTTCTCAAAAGTCGACATTTTCAATATTTTCTAAAAAAGTGTTCTATTTTATGCAATCTTCTTGTTAATAGACGTAGTTAAGCCTCTACAGTACCGCGTTAAAAGGCCTCAAATAATACATAATAGAGTTGTTGCGATGCAAAGTCCTTCCATATCGAAAAACTTGTCCTTCAGATTTGCTTCGATCTCAATAAAGAAAATACATTCAGAAGTTTACGAAGAGAAACTCACATAATAAACAGGTTCGAAATATAAACAGTGACTCCTGTAAGAAAAGAATTACTGCTAGATAAAAAATAGTAGCATATGAGGCAGCTATTGAGAATGTTACAAGAAATTTAAACACACCAGATAGCAAGAACCGTGATCAAAACAAGAAGCGTGCACTATAGAAAGAAAGAAAGAAGGAACCGCCTTGAGAAACTTGGGGTGAATCTGGCTTAGGCCGCGATTTTTGTGGTGGCGATGAGCAAGATAGTTGAGACGATTTTGAGGCTTTGTAATAATAACGGGCCTAAAGAACTAACGAAGTGTGCGGTATTTACGTTGAGTTCGGGTGCGAGAAGGAACTACAATTTTAACGTATCAGCTGTTAATCCTGCAATCATGCGGGATGCAGGATGCTAACCGTTATTTTAAATACACTTTTGTTTCATTAACAATATTAATAAAAATATTGAGTTTTCAATAGATATTTTTTCATTTTCTTTAATTGCACCCTGATAACCACATCAACTGGTATGGCGTATAATCCCCCACTCCTTGCGTACAATTATCCCATGGAATGTGGAATTTTGCGCTTGGTACTTGTGATATTTGATATGATATTCTACAACTAGTTATACAAATATATGTTTATAAAACAAAAGTATAATGCCTGTTACTTAAGTAGTCATAAAAGTAAAGTGCGCTTAGGTACACCAATTACGCCACTATATGCTTAAAAACAATAAGAACCAACAATTTTAAACAATAGATAATGAATTACTAATTGTTACTGTACCGTTTATATTATATAAAAAACAAATTGTTCTTTACTTACCTGAAAAATATCAATCCCACCGCATTAAAGATAAACTGGAACTATTGATTTTGTTTCCTAATACAGTACCATGAAGATCTTCTGCGACCGAATCGATCGCTCGTATTGCAATAAAACAAAAGCTCGACTCAGTAAGATAACTCGGAGAGGGGCGTGGGGGAGCAGTGATATGCTTGTCCTGGCTTCCGACCGTGCTACTTATATGATATCTAAAGGAAGAAGCAATAGTATTCCTGAAAAAGGGCGCCAGTCGAATGTATCTTACTGTCTCGTACGCACATCCCAAACGACAAAATGTACATCGGCTTCTAGGTACCTGAACGGTACCTGTACGAACCTAACCTAAAGGAAAAGGGGATTATGGAACCAAAAAAGAAATGCTGTTAAAGTATAACAGGGAAACATTTATTACCTTCTGTAGGTGTGGGCAATAAACATAGAGCAATAACGTTTTTTAAAAACTAATTATAAATTTTTATCTCTCTCGAGACACCAAAACGTCAAACTAGGTTAAATAAAATTTTACCTTAACGGAATCTAGGCCATCCGATATTATATTGAGTTAACAAATTATGTTACAAGAGTGTTCCTTACTATAAAGTACGTCTAAATATTCAAAAGAAACAAAGTACAAGGTTGTATTTCTCCGTTAACGTCTGTTAAAAACAAAAGCAAAATTAAATAAACAAAACAGTAACCAGATTTACGAAATGCAAAAGTGACTAGATAGCTGACGTGTTAGGCATACTACATCTAACAGTATACACGTTAAAGGAGAAAGGAACAATTGTTGGATGTTACAAATCAAATTATTAATTGACCGCGCAAAAAGTACACTTTCCGAAAGTTAAATAAAGCAATAAAGTGAAGTAGGTTGGAAGAAATTTTATAAATATTAGCTCAAATAGAGTCTTGTACCTATTTAGTTTAAGTAATAAAAGACCTAATATTTGCTGTTATTATATAAAAAAATTCTTATTTGTTGAACTTTCGTTTGCAAATGAAACTTTAGCGTCACACCTGGTATGTACAATTCAACTAAAAAAGATCTGGTAAAGATTAAGCTAGATTCTATTCGTAATTTCTGATAATTATCATGTAAAACTGTTTGGAAGTCAGACAAAACAAGAACAGGATATACTAGACTAAAAGTTACTCTATTTACTTTAATTTGTCTTAAGTTACTAAAAGGCAATATTCTAATTAAATATAACGAAAAACATTATTTAAGCTCATCTAAAAGTAAGTTTTTGAACTTTTCGGTCAAATTAAATTTGTTTTGTTGCGAAATCAAATAAGCGAATTTTTGAAGTTATTTAATTATCATTGAAAAGTTATAATATAGCAATACGGTATCTTTATAATAAGGATGTCGAATTGTAACATGATTTCTAATAGTAAAGAAATTGTTGATTAGATTTTATCATCCCGGGTCACATACGACGTAACAAAACTAGTAAGGTATGACTGACCTCAATTCCACATCAGAGTGAGAAGATAAATTCCACATGTTGCTCTTGGTGGACCATGTGCAGAATTTCGTCAAACTGAATTAGTTAAGGGAAGTTATTCCAAACCATGTCGCCAAAAACTATCTATTTAATTAATTAAAACTCTTTTCGTATTCACGACAGGGAATGATAACTTTTCTTTTATCTTCAATTGCTTAAGACAACAATAATTAATGGGTTCTACCTAATTTGCTATAGATAATTAAAGGAATTAATTTCAATTCAATTAATGCAAAATCAAACTTACCCGTGGCGATAAGCAATCAGATTCGCGGCGCAGAAATCGAAGAAAGTAAATCGTACAATTAATTTACCACATCAATAAACAACAGAAACGGCACTCTAGGCGAAAGTCGCCGCTTACCTATGATAGTAAGCTTACACTGATTCAAAATTGCACCTTCACGCAGATATATCTATATCGCGTCAATCTTATATAATATTTAAAGGACAGGGGCGGACTCCGTTAAAATTTTACTGCAATTTTAATTTTCAAACAAATTTGAGGATTCTGTAACCGCAAACCTTACAGCCAAAGGGTGTAATTTGAATAATTTCATTTGGATCATTACAACTACATTACAACAGAGCGCATAAATCGTTAAATATTGCCAGGATTGTAAAATATTCTGAACGCAGATAGGGTGTGACGTCACGTTGTTACCTGCAGGAAAGTTGAAATCAGACAGCGAACTGTTATTATAGGTTAAAAATCAACTTTAAATTGGCTCTAACGCTATAAAATCTTTTAAAATATGTAATTCTATAATTCGCTACAAATATTATACAGGGCTATTACTGAGTAATGACGACCCTGAATGTCCCAAATAGACAACCCAATTTACACTTTCATAGGTCGCTATTCCAATACAAAAACATATATACCTGATTT
>JAHWXV010101761.1:0-10758 GCA_024586415.1 Phrixothrix hirtus
GCTGTTATTATAATTACTTTGTTTGATAAACACTTAACATTTTTTTAATTATTTGCATTTACTTTATGTCAACATATCTTATCTTTTTATGTCATTTAATGGATAGTTCTAGTCTAACTAATTTATAGACTGCTGCTACACTATTTAGAGTTGGGTTAGTGTTGAACGGTACTCGCTATATACGAGGTACCGTCTAATAGTTCTAGGTTAGCTTTGATCTATAAGAAGTGTTTCACTTATCCTATTTTATTGTCAATGCGTCCCTAACCAGGACATAAATTCTTTATCTTTATTTACTATGTTATATTTTTTTTATTACATTGTTGATAATTAGTGTTGTTGTGTCTGAAGGATAACATTATGGGTACCTAAATAAATACCTAATTACTTGTTAAGTTATCTTGTTATAATTTCACCGAACTTCCGTTTTTCCTTATTTACTTTTCTTTAGGTTCTCTTAGGTCTACTGTTCCAGAGGCCGAGATTGTGCTGTAAGTATATTTATCATTAGAGGACATCTTGTCGTTCGGGTGTTCTTTGGAATTTTTAAAGTGAACGACTGGCGCACTATTTGTTCTACACTCTGTTTTGTTTTTGTCCTAATCCGACTTCGACCTTAACAGAGCTGAGAGCAGACCAACCGAGAAGTATTTTCTGGGCAACTTTATACTCACACCCGTTACACCATACCCCCCTACTCTACCGCATGGCTACTGAGCTAGAATCCGTGGCAAGCAATACCAAATTTACTTATATTGAATTACTGCAAACAAGTAACGATTTGTTTTATCACTATCTTCCAATATTGCTGAATCCAGCACTGTTCAGAAGCAGTAACTGACCACGGAGTCTTTTAATAAGCCAGCGCCTAGAGACGGGAGTCTTGCCTTGGCCAGTAAACGAGTCGCCTCTATAAAATTTCCCAACAGTTTATCTAAGAAATTAATTCATTCAGCTGCCTTTAAAAGCGCCTTGTTCACTAATTTTTTAGATGCATTGCAATTATGCGTGTTGTTTACAGTACACACACATTCTTTGCTATTTAATTAATTATTTTTGATGGGCTAAATTTTTCATACTTACAGAATGGGTCTCATGGTCCTAATAAGGTTGGAGGAACCGGTTACCAATCCACATTGGTAAGTTAATGGAGCCCTGAATTATTAATTAAAAACAAAGTTATTAATGATTGTCCAGAAGTGGGTGGGCGAATCTTATATATTCTTTATATGTTAGTTACCGATATATTTTTTACATCAGTCAATATTTACTGTTTTGTTCGTATAAGAAAGGATTAAACTCTACCCTTGGCCTAGACAGATACTGAGTTTAGATCTCTATGTATTCGAGTGATGTCTATAGTTACTTTCTAACTTCCGGTAATAATTAAGTATAATTCGCTTTTTCATCGTTCTGAGTTCCATTAATTTTCCATGTGGGCGAGAGTTACCTAATTTAGGACCTATAAATTTTTTCAAAACTGGGTTTTTCGAAATAGGTTTTTATCTTTATTAATGAATTTTGGTTTACAAATTTTAACAGCTTATAATTTAACATGCTCACTACGGTAATGTCATTGTAATCAAAACTTCTGATTCACTTTAAACAAATATAAAATTTACTTTACAACATCAATCAGTCGCTTTATTGTTCAGAGCCTCCAATATGGTCACTTGTCAACACTAACATTTACGTTTCATCATTACAATTTACTTAATGTGCTATTTTCCAGGGCAAAGGATATGGATCATTTTGCAGCTGGACTCTCTGGCAATGCACTACTAATTCATCTGCATCATCGTCACAGACAGCTCCTGCAATAGGTGTTCAGGTATAATTTATTGCATAGATTGTATAGATTTCTCTTCATATATTGTTCTCAAAATTTTTATAAGTTATCCTAGTCATACTATTTTATAGTAATCAAACGACGCTGTGATTACACTTTTTTGTTACATTAAATGATTAATTTAAATAAAATCAAGAAGAAGGATTCCTCCTATAAACGGCACGAATTTTAAAAATTAGTTTGGCACAAGTGAAAAGCCATCAAACTGTAATATGTACAATTTTAAGGATTCTCGCCAAAAGATTTTTAACCTAGTGTAACACAGCACCAGCAGACCAATGGTTTCGCCCTAGAGGAGCGCATCAGTGCTGGGTGGTTGGACATGCTGATTTTACCTATCCAGTAAGGTTAAAAATCTGTTGGTGGGAAGCCTCGGATTTGTTCACATTACAGTTTCATGACTTTTCACTTGTGCAGAATTAATTTTTAAAATAGATGCCATTTTTAGGGGGAAATCTTCTTTTTTATTTTATTTATATTAATAAACCTCCTAATATAATCAATAGATGTCTCTGCCATTATTTGCCATTGATCCCCAAAACAGGTTTATTTGTTTAAAAGGAAGTTTTGCATTTTTAATCAGCGGGTCCAACCACCCAGCACTGATGAGCCCCACTTGGGCAATACCATTGGACTGCTGGTTCTGTATCACGCTGTTTGTAAATGCAAACATTTATATTTCTACCTATTTAGTTAGGTTAAAAATCTTTTGGTGAGAAGCCTTAGAATTTTTCATATTACAGTTTCATGGCTTTCAATTGTATCGAATGATTTTTTAAAATTCGTGCCATTTTTAGGAGAGAATCTTCTTCTTTATTTTATTTATATTAAAACACCTCCTAATATAAACATAGATGGCTCTGCCATTATTTGTAAATAATTAATTGTTTATGTGTACTTATTTATTGTGTATAGAAGTGAGGTTATAACGATTAAAACACAGGTAAATTGCCCACGTTAATTATTAGCCAAGGACATCTGACAAGCGGCTTTTTCTCGCAACTTACTTGTAATTGAATCAACAAATTATTTAATTAATAGCTGGCCACCCTTGAGAATTTTCAATAATACCTTGAAAGATTAGTAATAGCTACCGGAGTATCCTCAGCTTAATTAACACCGGATCAGTTTATAACACGCTGTAAGGTTTGTAAACACTGTCTGCACAAATGACACGTAATTCCTCAAAGCTGAAAGAACTTCGTCGTCTGCCTGGTTCTACAACTGTTGATTCATCTTCGCTTATTTTTCTCTTTCTTCGTGCAAAAATATTTGCTGCTGCTGTATCCGTTTTATGGAAAGCTTCATCAGTTTCTATTTTATCTACACTACTTAATAATTCACATTTATTTGTGTTCTTGATTGCTGCTATTAATGATTCAGCGCTTTTCTGTTTTACTACTCTGCTAGAAGGAGTTGAAAAGCTCTCACCCGAAATAAAACGCGCTTTATTAACATAATTTTTTTCTCCCATTAAAATTGTATTAATTCGTTATTTTAATTTTTATCATCCTTATTTTCATCGGCTGTACTCAAAATGAATTTCCATTCCATGACACAATATATAATAATAATGGCAAATACTAACAATTAAACCATAAAGAAGTAAGAAAATACTTTTTAGTAAGAAATATATTGATTTGGGTTAATAAACACAACGAAATGGAGTTTAAATAATATAGAATTATTCTAAATCCAAGGCACTAAAGAGCCAACTGAAAATGTTCAACTTGCGTTAACAATATCTCGGTTTAATTTTTATCGTTGATATCATCCTTGCTTTTTACAATAACATCAAAAAGTTCGACGCAAGAAAGTAAGAACTTTCAATTTACATGAATTTCCATGTATTTTCTATTTCGTTTTCTTCTTATATCTTAGATTCATGATATCACAAAAAATTGTTAAAGATACATTTTCGATAGGAAATTTAATTTTCATCACAAAAGTTTTTTAGAAATTTTTTCGTATTTTGCGTCGTTTCCGAAATACAAGTAAGCTCCCTGTATCGTAAACGCATCGCGGCATATTTCATAGCATTCTTGTATTTAACTTATTAGACATTGAATGACCGTATGAATTAATAAAAGGGCTTCAAAAAACTAAATCCACATTGAAACTCGCAGGAAAAAGTATATTAATGTTTAAAGTAAAAGATATAGATCAGCAACTAGCCGCAACATATGAAAATTAGTATTGGCGAAGGGTCTCTCATGTAAAACTTAGTAATTACGTACACCATGACTTTGAAGCATTCCAGAAAAAACTGTTGATTATATATGCATAAAAGGTGATATCTACTCATGCTAAATTGCTAATAACTTTCAAAATGCTAAGTTTTGTGTCTTAAATGTTATATAGTTCCACAACAGGTAGCAGTGTGAAGCTTATCCTGCCTATATCTGAAACCGTACATTCTCTGCAAAGAATTTTATATCAAGGAGACCTATATATCTAGTTGGTAACTATCCACTTCTTGCCGTCGAAGTTGGCCATATTCTACTACTTCTGCAGCAGAGTTTGTAAATTGTAGATCGCTCCTATTTAATTAATATTGCTGTCAACAGTAATCTACAACGACATGGTATAGCCACATCATATTGCAAAAACTGGCTTGTTTGTATGAAGCCCATTATGTACACCAAGATTATCTCAACATCATAAATTGGTCTTTATTAAGGTAATGTGCATTTGTTAACAGTAACCAACAAACGTTTATAAAGTATCGCTTCGGATTTATAGCGGTTATGAGTAGAAGCACAGTAATGTCTATTGTAATTTGTTATATTTCTATTCTGAAATGGACAGTAATTTCGTGCTATATTATGCAATAGAATAATAAGGTGGTATTTGACAACCCATAGGACTTTTTAGAAACCGCAACAGTGCTATCAATACATCTAAACCAAATCTAAGACTTTCTGATTAAATCAGAATATATAAATGGCTTTTAATAAGTGTTTGTAAAAATAGAATTGAAGACAAACACACTTGGATAATTTACAACGTGTTTATATAAGCATAATACTGAATTTATATTTAACAACGTTAAATTAGTAATTTAAAATAAATCATATGGGAACTTCTTGTAGGATAAACTGCGTAGTCTTAGAAAATCTAATAATCTGGATAAAGTTTAGCGTAATACTATTATCTTGCACGATTTTCGAGATAAATTTACTAAGGTATTTTAGAAAACGATTTAATTGTAAACAATAGAATGCCATCCAGATTAGCATTATAAAGGAGTTCCGTAATTTATGGCACGGTTCTTCGAAATATTCAATAGCAACATTGAAAACAGTTACAGGTTTCGTAAGTAGTCTACATACGTACAACTTCAACTCAATGCTGAAATTCAGGATGGCACAGCTAAGTTGTGGTCAGTTTCTCATGAATCTTCCTGTCTAAGTTCTTAACAACCATTTTCACACACAGATCCAGTAGTATTGATCTCTCCTTATTGCGTTGCATAGATGTTTATTATTTACATCAAACTTAATTTAACGCTAGAAAGGCCAAAGTTTCATTATACCTAATAAGACTAGATACAGGTAACTTAAGTGTAATCCTTTATTTTAGTAAATATGTTTTTAAATGAATTTTGATACTTATTTTGACTTGTGAAGTAATGAAATAAATTCTGTGTTAATGTAATGAAGCTAATTTATTCATATTGTAACAAAACTAATTAATAGTTTTAAAAGACTAGAATTATTTATATACACCTATTTATTTATTATATTATATTATTAGGTAGTCTTCAATATTTTTCATATTTTATTAACAACTACTTATTACATCATTGTTACTAAGTTGCTCAATTTTCTATTTTCATTTATTACATAACAATAATGTATAATGTAATAAAATATTATTACGATTCTAAATTTATTTTTAATTTTTTAGCAGTATTCTGATATTTAAATCAAATTTAATTTGATATATTATATTTTCTCATAGGAATATGCTAATATACCAGCTATTTATATCATTTTGTTATATAAATTGCATTTGAAATTGATAATTTACAGTTATCGGTTGATTCTTTGGTATTTGATTTAATTTTTCATATTTCAAATAGAAATACATAGGTTGATGTTGGAGTAAAGACTCCAGATTATTGAAATCTTTAATAAAATGCACTGACTTTCTTTGCCCGGACCAGACAACTTAAGGAATTCTGGAGGAGTGCTGGCGATGGTTGTGGCCAATGCTGCCCATTACTTTGGTTCAAAGAATGAGGGGACTGTTTTAGTAACTTCGGTTGTATTGGTATTTAGAGTTTAAGTAGTTTATACTGCTTATTTCCTTGTAGCAAAGAATATTGAGACAGTATTAACAATTTTGGTTGTTAGATTGATAGCCTGATTTAGGTAAAATTATTATATATAATTTATAGAACCATTTTATTATTAAAGATATATTTTGAAATTTAATATAGGTATATTATTATTAAAGAAAATAAATCTTTGACGTAGTCGGAAGACTATTAAGACGATGTCCAGTAGTCGTCTTGGGCAAACTGGTGGCTTATGAGTTGGCTTCACCCACATCACCCGCTGTCATGATTTCTTCTCCTCTACTTGTGTCGAGGGAAAAAATTATTTATATTTAGCTTCAATAGTCTACAGTCATGCAGGCCGGGTTCTTCCTTTTACAGGACTTCTCATTAACGGAGGGCTTGATCGTTCATACCTAGCTAAACAGGTTAATAAATAATATGTCTGTAAATCTTCATAAGACTTGCATTATGAATAAAAACAAATAATGGTTATTTACAGATAGACAAGTATTTACAGCTGGGAAAAGAAATGTGCAAAATAATGGTGTAACATTCAAAGCAATACGCTACGGTTCCTAACAAATTAAATAAACGCTCTGGAATACTATAACTAATATATACACAATGAAGGAATCATTAGTTATTCTATAACGGCGGTAATTAAATATTGAGTTTGACTAATGAAGTTCAAACGGTGACGGTATTCAATAATTATTGATAGCAAACGGTCCGTTTCGGCTAGCATAAACTTTTGAACAACAGACGGTCGACAAAGTTATATTAATGCCGATGAAATTAATTAAATTGCGCTTCTCATGAGAGGGCTTCAACCTACAATAATTAATTTACGCAGGCCTTTGGTGAACGCTAGGATACACTTGGAAAGTGTCTCGCATCAACGCTGTTGGCGAAGATACACAAAACGGTAATAGTCGATCCAAAGGTTTGCTGTTCTCCTGATCCAACAATCCTTTGCGGTCTAGATATCTTTTAACGTAACTTCCTATTACCCTCGCAACTGGCGGAAGCGTTTACAAGCATCCCCTCCAGGACTGTCAGGTTCTTTCGTCAAGTCCCATGGGCAACTGTGACGACAGAACAAGGCATGCAACGCGTGGATTATGGCGGCAGTTTCCACGGACCTTCAGCTTCACTGTTACCCTCGCAACTGTCTCACTAAAGAATCGTGATTAGCCTTCGGTGACAATCTTCGCTACCCGAGCACCTAGATCTCGTCAGCGATGGCAAGGTTACAACTTCCAAGCGTAAACTAAGTTTACCGGCTCAATTATGTATTTTAAATCAAAGGTTGATTCACAAAGCGGGCCCTGATAGGAGAGCGTGGTTCAGCTTGATTGTGACGCGATCTGACCTAGAGCATCGCCTCGCTGCTTCAGGTGGGATATATCGCCTCGCCATCAAATGTGAAGAGAATCGGTTGAAGGTTGACACCAGAGTGTCTAGCTCGCTTCGCGTTCGAAAGCGAACTTCTCGTATATCGCTGCGGCTCGCTCCGCAGTTAAAAGCGAAGTCCCCTTTAGCGTAGCTGCGTTGCTTATTATACACTATTTTGATAGGCGGTATCCGTATTCCTCTCGCGTACTTTGTTTTTCATTTCATTCTTGCGCTTTACAGTCACTCGGTACTTGAAGTTTATAACATGTACATATTTAAGATGGCGGTATCTCATTTTATCTACACAATTACCTTAACTTATTTTAACTGCATACATTATTAGTAGTTTATCTAATTTTTAATTAGATAAACTCCTAGGTTTACAAACATTTACATCTATAATTAATTATATTGTCTTTCTAACAAAATTAATAATAAAATTATAACATTGAAGCTCGTGAAAAGCTGCATTGGTTTTTATCTTCGCGATTTTAGATGTTATGAGGCTATTTTTACACCACCAGGATGAGCCTTCAGGACCAGTTATTTGCGCTGAAGTTTTAAGCGACTGGGTCCTATAACCATGGGAATTTTAATTTAATTTATTTGGGGTAATATTATTTTACGCTTTTTTTGTTGTTTTGTTCTATTATTGAACTTTTGATTTTTGAAGTGGGAAGTGATTAAGGGAAACAGGTAAAATGTGCGTTGGGTTCTGCTCACTTCCACCTGGATCAATTAATGTTCACGTCTTCTTCTATTCTGGCTCGCACGAGAAACAATTGATGCTAGCAATTAGAGTGTTTTCTGGCGGTAAAAACATTATTGCATCAAAGCTATAGTTAAGCAACTAACTGCGACCAACATCTATCATTAACTTTTCTTTATTTGGTGTTGAGATATTTGTAACCTAAATAAGGATTAACAAATTTACGAATTATTAAGTTGACCTTGATTATCTCGTGGAACCTCTGATGGCCCTCGTAGTTGGCTTAACCGTACACCAGACAGTTCTATCCCTTTAGGCTACTCGGTACCATAACCGTGGAACTAATTTTTAATTGTGTTTACTTTTTCATAATGAAAAAGACAAAGAAAGTTACTCTTCGCAATTTTTTTTAACGGAGCGTATGTGAAATATAACGTTACATCGTTACATATATCTTTGTATATATGTGTAACCTAATTAATTTCAGTTTACTTAATTTAACAATAAAATTTTATCATATATTCATTTATATTGGGTTGTAGTATTTTTCAGAAAAGTGGCAACATGCGTGTTCAGAAATAACAGTGCCAACGTTGTGAACCTACCAAAGTATTTGACTAATATACATACCAATATTTTGTGATTTGTGAACAATTTTGATGCTTTGTCTGTTCTCCGGACCTTTGCAATAAACATGTATTAATAGCTTGTTTAAAGTATGGCATAACAATATAAATTTAAAATAAAAATATTGTGTGAAAATGAAATTGCTTAGTGAAATATTCAATTGTTTTCATTAAAATGAAAATAATTATATAAATTTAAAACGATTTTTTGAAGATTAATAATAATACAATGTGATTGTAAATATTCGAAATTCAACCATTCTTCTTTAATAATTATAACTTAATTAATTTTTATTTGTTCCTTTAGTTTGTTTCCAATCAGCTATAATTGCCTTATTTCAAGAAAACAATTACATTCTGCATTTGAATGCTTTAAATCGATGGCGGTTCTTTAACACGTGGTGAAAAGTTTTAAGCCTACCATTATCTCGTTACATCGTGTGTAAAGGTCAAATACCTATAATTGAAAAGGGTAAATTATTTTAGTGCTTAAGCATGGCATAGTTTAATTCAATCTGTAACCACAAAAATGAAGAAGAGCATTTGACCTTATTCTTTCAAATAATGAAGTTAAATTAATTCACATTAATAGCAAATTTCCATTTTTAAATGGAATACTAATTAATATTACCAAATCTAAATTATATTTCTTTCTTTGTGATTAATTAATTAAATACACTTATTTTATTGTTTTTCGTTTAAATAATTTGTAACTTCAAAAATAATTCAGAACATTATTGATAATAGAGTTCCTTGTATATTTTACTTAACTTAATTTTCATTTTCCTATTGGACATATTCCACCGTGAAGTTGAAATGGCAAAGCTACAATGAAATCAATAATCGAAACGCTGACTAGTATTTATTTGCATTGTTTATCTCATTTCATATAAAATGTTGTTACTAATTTATGTTTATTTAAATAATTATATTACTAATCAAATTTTGATTACAACCTGCTTGTTTTCTTTCCAATGTGCATATTTATTATCACCAAAACAAATAGTACCCAACAGTATTCATTTTCACTTTATAATTAGTTTCTATCTGATGCAATCCACCGTCTGACGCCCTTAAACTATAAATAGTTTGAATTCTAATTAAGTGCAGATATAACACGCACTCCTGTGGAGTCTCAGAGCTATCTACCGTAACTAATATCCCGTTATAAGAACGGGGTAATAGGCTATACAACAATTGTTCTTCTTTTCAAACCGTCCTCCGTAGCAAATTTGTCGCCATATAGTTGGATCCATTGGCTGGCTTTATTCTTTTGCTCACTGGATAAACCGCTGTGCAAGAATTCGTGTGTGGTATGCAGTTTAGATAAATTTTGTACAAGATAAGCCTTTTCACTGCAATTTGTGCAATGTACCACCGATAAGAATAGATGTGCGTGTTTATAATTCGGCTCCCTCCTTTAGAGTCGTTTGGTAGATATTAACACTTATTAAGTGGTTTTCTGAGTCTCAATCAACACTCTTTTAGATAGAATACTACTACCGATATCTATTTTGCTGTTTTCTAGAATTCCTAGGAAATCTACCCAGAAATCTCAATGCGGCTGACCCATAACTATTGTTTCGCTGTTTTGCGGCAATGTCCTAGACATATCCATATCCAATATCACAGATTCTTTACTATTATTTACTATTACCTACTAGCACGCAATATGCGCATTTCCTACAACTGCGCTCAACATGTGTAATAATTCCACCAGGAACGGTTGCATGATTTCCTGTAGTTCCACATAATCGCAGCTGTGAAGGCAGTAGTCTTACATTCCCAACGTAGTTCAACGCGAACTAGGAGTCGATGCAGACGCCTGTTAACCTGAAGATGACAAATGCGATTTTGTCGAAACGTCGTGATTTTAATCCTGTTTTTTTGCAGA
>JAHWXV010101802.1:0-13055 GCA_024586415.1 Phrixothrix hirtus
ATATATATATGTAGCCATTAGTAACAGTTAAAAGGTTGAATAGCCTATGCAGTTTAAATGTAACCGGCCAGAAAATGGTTGAGACCTACACATCGCCATAGACATCCAGTTGAAATGCATTTTAATATAACATGCTAGGAGTCACAAGATCCCACGCATTTCAACTATATGCATACAAGTGTAATATCCGCCAGACAGCGCAAATGGCTCAGACATTACACCCGAAGTGTAATATTCGCCAGATAGCACAAATGGCCTAGGCATTACACCTGAAGTGTAATATTCGCCAGACAGCACAAATGGCCCGGCAATGACTAGGACAGAACTTACTTTTACTTGATCACCGTACAACTGTTTTCTGCAGCTCAGTGACGGAGGCAAAACATAGATCTCAATTGAGCATCGTATAACTGTCTATTACAGTTCAGTGATGAGTCAAAACATAGATCTCAATTGATCACCGTATAACTGTCTACTACAGTTCAGTGACGGTTGGTCGATAAGTACTGCTGCACCGTCTGCAACTCTTGGAGAAGAATCGGTTTCTTAAACCCAACGACGACATTACATACGTACTTTTATACTGCAATGAAAATTAAGTGTTATTATCTATAAGCAGTCGGTTTCCGTAAGTGCATCATTTGAAACATTGGCATTGAATACTTCCATCTTAAACGTATGCTTTTGAGCTGCACATTCTACAGTACATCGATTTGATTAAACCAGAATAGTTCAGTGAAGTTCTTCCCTCAACGATAGAATACAGGTGTGTGCTTTTACTTGCTTGCCGGGAACCATAAATTTTGAAATATTTTGTATTTTTCTAGGTTTTAAGTAATGAACGTTTAGGTGCATTTGCCACCAGTACCATCAAATACACATATTAACAATGCACTCCCTACCCTTTTAACGCAAAATCCACGCATTTGTCAAAGCAATAAACCATAACACAGGAATAAAGGTGACAACATTATTTCGGAAAATAATTTTTAAATTCTGATTATAAGAAAATCTTACCTCCAGATATTATATGTTTTATTGCATCTTTAATGCACGAATTAATTGCTATTGAAGCTTTTAGAGTGATTGGACAAACATGTTATTTTATGTTTTGGATGTGTGTAAAGTTGCCCCTTTCAATTTATAATTCAGTTGTTCGTAGGTACTTACAATTACATTGATTACAAGGGATTTACTTGAGAATACCCAACCCCAATTAATAATGCATTGTTTATAAACTATTCACTGATAAGTGTATTTTGTTTATATCAAAATTGTCCTGTATTGAACTAGATTTCCAACATGCAATGCCTTGGATTGCCATCAAATATTGGGGAGGCCTACCTTGATTAAATTATAACGCAGTAGTGCTGACAATCGTCTGTCATATACTCAATGTTTCAGCCATCTACATCCGCAGCACCCCCAAATTATAAGACCCAGAGCCGCCATTGGTGTCTACTATACAAAACTGGCCTTGATCTAGTTCTGTATTAGTGACTATTTCTTTTTCTTGAAATTATTCAATAAATTATAAGTTATGAATGTTTGTACTATTAGGAATTAGTGAACAGAAACGAAATGCAATAAATAACATAAATAAAACGTATTTATTCTTAAACTCACAAACCAAAGACATTAATGCCGGCAAAGTAAACACTATATCATTAAAACCATACGAGAATTTTTAAATTCTTATATGAGATATTAAGTTAGTTAGTTGTATTAATTATACTTGCTCCTACTAACTTTTTAGTGCAGAATTTAAAACCTTACGATTATCGTTTTATTTAGCTTCTTTTTTACCTATAACATTAATACTTTTGACTTTAGCCTTTCATTCAACATTCATCTATAAATTTGCCTTATGCAAATAAGTCAAGTCCCTATATGTAAAACTTTATGTATAGTATTATATTAAATAACAATTTTTAAGAGCGGTACTCGCCAAAATGAATATTAACAAATATGTATGTACCATATTCAGAATGATTTCTTAAATTCCGCTAAGTTAATATTCAACATTTCAAAGAAAAGCCGAAAAATTGTTCTTATACGTTATATTATGTTATGGGCACCACATATTGTTTATACAAACATACTCTCGGGGATAGCAAATCATGGCTTTAATGATTCTTAAGTCGTGTTAGAAATATTGGTAAGAACCGGGGCGTGAAGGGAGAATGCAAGGAACAAAAAGGGACATGTATGTCAAGACGCGGAACAGAGCAGGCGTTTAATTAAAAACCTAATTTTTATTTTACTCTATTTTATAATTGTAAATATTAATTACGAATACATGTCCCACAATGATTCCAGTTTAATTTTTAACAATTATGATCTAAATTTTATTAAAGTAAAAGAATAGATCTCTATTTGCTAATAGCCATATTCATTATAGAGAGATGCAATCAGCAACAAAATTGCATACTAGCATAAACATTAAACATAAAATTACGAAAGAAATTCGCACCTCATATAATATGAGAAAAGTTAAATAGCATTTATTATTATATTACTCCTATTATATTACTAATAGTGCAAGCATATAAACATTGAAATTTCTTTTCGAAGTAGTCTTTGTAATAAATAGAGGTATACATATGTATATCTCTCAAATCTGTAAATGTCTGCAGCTAACAAAATGAAAATTCGTGATTTTTTGAATATCAAACCTTAAGCTATACTGTTCTTTTACGCAGATATGAATTTTTGTAAGCTAAAGAATAGTGGTAAACGTGATAAATGTCCTAATAGAGAACTATAGTCGACAGTTACCGGCCTGTGTCAAACTGGGCTTGTAATGCAAGATCTTTTATGCCAAAACATTTTCAGCGTACAAGCTGTTCTTGTTTACAGTAATGCATTTAATTTTTCAACTTTATTCTCCCTTCAAATCCGTATGTCGGATACAAATCAGAGCAATAAACAATAGCATAATACGCTGATTTACCAAAAGTAAAACTTCCCAGAGAGTTCTCACATAAATCTTGCTTTAAACTAGCCTATCCACGACGGTGACAGTCTATAGGGCTCCAAAAATTAAACCACCACCTGCTTCAAACAACCTGATACATTCGAGTTATGATATTCCCATCATTCTATCCTAGTTACGAAGCTATATCGCTTATTTCGGCTACCCATCTTAGCATTTAAAAACAAAAATAAAAATAGGTCCGGATGGATAGGACACTTTAATTGGGATAAAATCGGATCGATTCTCTTTTAAAACAATATTAGGGAGCAGCGCGACCGCATATGACAAGGCGTACAGTTATCCTGGCGCCTGTATTACAAAATAATACGTCTTATCAAGACACCTTTTTGTGAATAACTGTTAGGACATGTCATTTACCGGGTAAGGGTTTACATATTAACAACAAGAACGTGATAACATCCGTCATTTACATTTATTATGCCATAAATCATAATTATATATGAAACTATGTTTATTCATTCAGCACGGTCACCGCTAACAATATCAATAATAAGTTATTACTTTTAGTAAAAATTGAATTTAACCGTTGCACTCAGAATAAAATGGCGTGAAATTTGTAAAAAAATTGTTTAAATGGCTTTAAAATTTGCGAAAGTTACAACGGGTTAAACTGAAAATTATGCTGCACAGTTGTCAACTTCAATTTTTGAAAAACCGCAAATTTGACATAGAAGGCATTAAATGCGGTCAACGCGCCCTTCAGATTCGGATCTGTCAAAAAATTTAGCATAAAAAAAGTTGAGAAAACCTTTTAGAGCAAAAAATGATGGATTCAAGAAAAAAACGACGAGCTAGAAGGGAATGTATCTCCGACTAATACGAATTTACAAAACGACACGTTATCAAAAGGAATAAAGGGCGGCGATACTTGTCGAGACCCTTTGTAATTAATAATTAGTTATATAGAAATGCATAGAATAATGAATATATACAAGTTAAATTTAAACTTATAAATTGAGAATTTCATCGTATCTTTTAACTTTAGAAAACTTATGTACAGGATGTTGCTAGTGAAAACGTTGCAACTCAAATTTCGAATTAAATTTAAAAATTTAAAATAGAAGGTTTATAAATATAAACGTTACACAGTAACTTATGCCAGTACCTATTTTAAGTATGGATATTTGTAAATGAAAAAATATTCTACTGAAACAAGTAAAAAAGGCTAAACAAATAAATATAATTCAATTAACAAAACCTTTTTACCGTGTGGCTGGTAGGTAAAGTTCTAGTGTTTTAATTTAAGTTTCATAATGGCGAGATCTATCTAGAAACATTAAAAACTACCTGTTTGAATTTATTGTTATTAATTCACATGATTTTTACGTTAGTGCATACCATTGATTATATAAGATTAACAGATACGCATTTCTAGTATAATAAATGGCAGCACTTCATTTTCTACAAAAACAGGTGTATATCCTCCTTGGAAATTACCCGTTATATATTTTTTGTCTCACACTGGTGTAAAATTTACCAAATTACAGATTTTAATTCAGGATACAGTTGCAAAATTACTCCAGATATGCGTAATCCCTAAATTGATGATTTATGATCAAGGTACAAGTAATCAAAGTGCCATGAAACATTTGACAATTTCTAGTGATAAACCATACTTTTAAATAAATGACGAAAAGGTTAACGCTGTCTCTGATATGCCTCACTATGATATTGATAAAAACAATAAGAAACGTAAACTACTACCAAAGTTGACCGATGCTCACATTCAACCAGGACAATTTCAAAAAATGAATGTAAAATTAGCTGTGCATGTTCAATGTCACTCTATTGCAAGTTCTATAAAAATATGCGTAAATATAAATGAATTAACAAATATCATAGCAAGGAATACGGCGGACTTTATTGAATTTTTGAACAACGTATTTGACGTGTTGAACACAGCCGTCAATTCTTTGATAAAAACTATTATAAGTGTGCTTTATCTGAATCAAATTAAGAGTTATGGAGGTACTGCTGGAAGTAAAGTTATTCTTCCAAATTTGGCAAAACATAATAATTACACAAAGAAATGCGCTAAGCCGTCGTGTATTAATGGACTTCGACAAACAATAAATGCAATTTTAATGTTTTAGAAGAACAGACAAAGAATAATATCTGTTTTATATTAACAAACCGATTGAACCAAGATGTGCTTGAAAATTTATTTTCAGTCTATAAACAAAAAGGAGGACTTAATCGAAACCCTATATCATGAATATTTCCCACTGTATTTAGATCAAATGCTGTAAACTTCTTAATAAAACCTTCGTCAGCTAATTATGAAAATAATGATGATACTTTATTCAACCATAACGAATAAAACAGTACGCCATTAAAAGCAGCAAGCCCCGAAGAAGAAATCGAGAACATCGAAAATCAGCAACGAAGTGAAGAAAGTATTGAAACCACATCCTCAGGGCCAGTTTCTTTAATATCCCCACAGGAATATAATATTAAATCCCAAGAATTGCATATTTTGCGGGATATTTGGTGAAAAAGTACACCAACAATTTTAATCGCGAACGATGCAAAGAACATTTAAAAGAAATTGGCGAATTAAATAACAAAAGTGTATTTTTATTTTGTATAAGATGTACAAATCAAATGCAAAAGATTACCCACCACGACCTTTAACGCCAACTAGTTCATTTTAGTGTATAATAGACCTGTGCTTAAAAATATTTCAAAACACATTTTTGAACATTTCCTACAAAAAATTTCTTAAATTAACGCTATTTAGTACAATGAAGAACCAAACAGAAATTCAATCATGATTAACCGATGAATTATGTTTTAATCAGTGCGAATTCATCATAATCAAACTAATATTATGCAAAATATATTATAGTTCAAAACTGTTGAGTGAAAGAACTATTACAAATACCAGAAGTACTCAAAAGCTTATAATTCTACAAAATAATTAAGATAGTAGGCTAACAATGATTTGGATGTGAATAACTTTCTCAATTTTCTACTTTTTTAGGATTTCGTTCATTAGTAAATGAATTTTTCCAAATAACAGTATATTGCATTATTGTTTCGTAAATAAACAGCTGTTTCTGTGTGAATACCTTTCTCAATTTTCTATCTTTTTTAGGATTTTATTTACTAATAAATAAGTTTTTCCAGATACCAGTGTACTGCATTTATTGTTTGTAAGTTAACAACTATTTCTGTGTGAATATCTTTCTCAATTTTCTATTTTTTTAAGATGTTATTTATTAGTAAATTAATTTTTCTAGATAACGGTGTACTGAATTTATTGTTTCGTAAGTTAACAACGATTTCGATATGAATAACTTTTACAATTTTCTATTTTTTGGAGTTCGTTTTTTAGTAAATAAGTTTTGCCAGATAACAGTGTATTGAATTTTTGTTTCGTAAGTTAACAACTACTTCTGTCTTAATAATTTTCTCAATATTCTCTATCTTAATCTCATGTTTGACATTTATGATAAAACAATTTGGAATCTTGTTTTTAACAAAAAAATTTGGTAGCAACGAATCCACTATTAAATATTAAAGTGTTAACAACTGACTTAATATTGTATTATTATTTCATAGAAAGTAAACAAGTCAAAGAACGATTACAGGTCACATTATTATAAGCACGTCCTAAGCAAACATTACGTGTTTTTATGCGCATATGAAATTACAATGGTAAGTTTTTACAATCGATCCATTCGTAATTTCTTTTAATTGTTAACAAGGTTGCATTTAGAGCAAATTCTATCATTTAAATTTTCAAATTTTAAAAACTGTTTTTCAAAACAATTTACAAGCAAATTTTATTATTCAGTTCACAAAGTACCCATAGTTTGAGCGGATCACTTGTTTTTGGTACACCGTGTACAAGTTATTTAAAAAGATGTTACTTTTAGTTTACATTTCTCGAATCGATTTACTTTTCAAATATAACTGTTTGACAAAATTCTACTAGAAAAGTGAAACAGTTTTTAAAGTAAAGGAGACCATACCTAAATAGGCCTATTTAGCGTGTTATTAAGTTTAAGACAGATCGAAATTGATTATGCTCCACAAATTTCACAGGTAACAAAGTATGTAACAGAAATAGAGAATCATTCATGCATTTCAGTGATGTAAATGTACGATATTCTATAACGTTCATTTTCGTTTTATTTTATTATGATTATGCATATATTGATTGCCCTGCATAAACTTCATTTTTTCTTAAATAGTTATAAATCGTAGATTAATTTGAGATTGAAATCTATATTATAAGACAAACTGAAACAGATATTCAGATGCATAATAAATTAATATCTGGCAATTTCTTACTTATAGATTCTGATACATTTTCTTAATTATTTATAATTACATCCAAAATCAATTTCTGAACATGGCTAATTATCGAAATATTAATTTATTTAAATAAATGGATCTGAATATCTGTTTTAGTTGTCTTAAATATAGCTTTCAATCTTAAATAATTATTATATATGTATGTGGTGAGCATGCATGACGTTTTTTAATGTGTCACACAACTTAAAATAAACACTAAGATAAAGATTGGTTTCATTTATTCTGAATGTAGTACATAAAAACAACGTTCTACTTACCCTGTTCTTTATTAACTGCTATTCATCTGCTAAGCTAACCCAATCTCCTTACCAATTCTCCCACTACGCCGTATTCTGTGAACTTTTCTAATATTTAGTTTCTTTACACAAACCCCTAAATTTATCAAAATGTGTTTAAACTATTATTTAATTCACTTAATCATAACAATATGCTTGTATAAATATTATTGTGAAAATTGGTGTAGTTTTAAATTTTTGTAGTTTTAGATAAATAGTATAATAATGCATAGATACTTGAAATCTATCTAAATATTAGATGTTAAATATTCATTCTTGCAAATTTATATTATATTAAAATGCATTCTATACCGGTCTATAGTTTTATACGTGACTTATCTGGTTCTTTCAGTAAAACGATATGCGATATTCCGTAATTAATACAAAAGGGTGCAGAAATTACAATCTTGGCACAAGCATGCGAATGATTCGTCAACAGGTAATACAGCAACTTAGGAGTAAGGTTCTGTGCTAGTCTATTAATTTTACTTTTGATTCATAGTGAGATAATAATCGTTTGTAAATTTTAAACGTTTCATGCATATTGCGTATTCTACCCGCTAATTTAAGTAACAAAATATGTGATGCCGAATTCACCATAAGCATTGCATATCTATTAGTCTTATAAAATCAATGTGCATACTAAATAATTTGTGGAATATTCTAAGAACAAAACTTATAAACCCATAACATATGTATGTATTTCGTAAGATACATATGTATCTACCTACCGTAATTTGAAAAATTATTTCTTAATTAAAGTTTATTAAGGTTTAGTTTTAAATTATGTAATTTGTACAAATTTATATCAAGACAATTTTTATTTTACTCTAAATGACCATTTAGATAATAAATGCTCGTTCAATGTGAACGAATTATACTCCACCTTCGAGACCTGTCGCTTTAAAACATGTAAACGAATTTGATCGCTAAGTGGTTCATTACTTTTTATCTCTGACCGTACATATATGGGATAAGATAAAATAGGTGGTAATGCAAAAAACATTTATTAATACATACTTATCAAATAAAGTATGTATATGATTTTTTGATTTTTATAAAATTCATATTATAAAAAGTAATCAGTGAGCTTGCTTTGCTTAAGCGTCTGCTTTAATTAGAATTCAACTGCCTGCAAGCGCAATTTTCTTAAAGATATTACATCATTATAATCAATACCATTCTCTTCGGTCCACTACAATGCCTAGTTAAACAACTGAATTGCCTGTTTTGGTGATATCAGAGTTTTGGATTTCATTCGTTCAGCGGATTTATCTTCATCGTTTTCACTTTCTTCAATGTTACTATTATGTTTAGGATAAACTTAATCTTCGTTCCATAAACTCACATAAGAGTTAACATAAATAACGTTTTTAGAAATTACACTGGCTAATCCTGTAACTACAAAAATCTAATTTTGCACGGTTTCAGATTTTCATCGTTCTTTTAAAACACATCGACTTCTTGATTTCCCGGAGAAAAAACATTCTGCCAACATTTTTCAATTACTTTTGATTGCAGGCTATCCCATTTGGTGGTCAAATTTCATAAGAGCATCTCTTAAAGTTAGACTTTTTAAAGCTTCTATAATAAAATTTTGTTAGGCGTATTTCATTTTGATCCATTATCTGGAGAGAGTTGTAGCTATGACGACAATCGTCGGTCAAGAACTGGTGTTGCAATCGGTTTTAGATCGAGGTTCTTCCACTGATGCGTACTCGTCAGTCTCGTAAAAGCGCATATTGAATGGCTTAGTAAAAATCGCAGCATTAAGCACAGTATTCGAAGAAGAGAATAAATGCAAAGAGATCATAGGCGCCACGCCATTTCCAGTAGTTCCGAAATCGTTATCCAAAGAAGAAAAAGAAAGAGAACAAACGCACATACAGAGTTTACCTTCAAGTACCTACTAATAAAGCAATTACGTCTCCAAGTGGCGGAACAGACGTAAAGCAATCAAGAATCTTTCACCGCAAGTTTATGTTTTAGAGTTAGAAATGTATATGAAAGAACGCTCAGTATATATACCTTCCCGTTTAGATATTAATAAATTGATTTTGAGTACTATGAGTACTATATCCTAATATATATATATATATATATATATATAGGGAGAGAGAAATACAGAGGGAGAGAGAGAGATAGAGACATGTGAAATAAAATAATTAAGAAACGATAATTTGGAATTTATTCGAACCAGCTGTTCAAAATTTCGCATTTACTTGTAAACAATTTCACACTTTTCCTATATTGCATAATTACAACAAGTAGTTATTACGCATTTATATTATATATCAACCTCAATTTACGGAAACTCATAAAAAAAGTACACATAAGAAATTGTTATTTATAAAACTCGATATTATTTCTTTATAACGAAAAGCTACACGTAAAGTTAAATATTTGATAAGGTTTAATCGACTGATTTTAACGGCCAAAGCATTTAACTGAATAACGCCCAATTTCATTTAAACTTATATGATAATTGATATAGTTCCCTAACGATATACTAGTTTAACTAATTTTACAATTAATTGCTGATTATAAGAGGCCATTCAACTACCTGAGTATTTTATAACCACACCAAAAGACGTTATAGGCGAATTTTCACTAGAAGCTAATACTTTTTAAAATTACTGTGATGGATAACGGGAATATTTTATTTTGTCTTAAAAATATAAATTGGAATGAAAATATATTTAAAGATATTTCTGACTAACCTTGAAGTGCCTTTACAGTAGATATTAACAATCCAAAAATTCGTTAAACAGAAATTATGGAATTTAATTTATTAAATTCAGTTTTGTATATTTAAGTCGGTCCAAAATTCTAGTGATAAATCGGAATTAGTGATTCTAGACTCAAATCTAATGTGATAATTATCTCACGTGTCAATTCGACATCATTTCTAACGTTTCCTTGTAGAATTATATTTATTTACCAAGAAACAAAATTATTCATAAAATATAAACTAAGTTAAATTAATAAACAAGACAGACCTTGTAACATCTACTAGTTACTTAGCGACGGACGAGAGTAATTCTATCAACAGGTCCAAAGATAACCAATACTAACCAACAACTATTTCAACAAAACGACACAGGAGGAGCGTCTTCACTCGGCTTCTGTTTCAGCATTGATATGGGGGGACCATGAGGATGCAAGGGTTCATGTCCTCTTTTTTTGTTGCGACCAGCTTGCCCTAACTCCCATATTCGCTGTCTCTGCGTCGGAAAGCTTGGTATGACGACGATGTGGTACCTTCAAGCGTCAATAAATTAACTTATTACGCCAATAGATAAGATTAGCGGTTTCTGGGCCATCCCCATGCCCACATTCTTAACAGTAGTAATTGGCGGCCCGCGGTGTGGATGTAAATTTGGGGTTTTATTCGCGGATTCTCGATTTTATCCGTGATTTCGCCCATGATTTATTGTATAATGAATCGCACCTTTGATACGAATTTTGATTAAAATAATTAATCGGAAATTAATTTAAATAATCAAACATTAGTTCATTTATATAGTTTAATAGTATTAAGGTATATTTTTGATAATTACATTTTTTATGATTTGAATTTATATACGAATCATTATTTAAAAGTCATTATTATGTAATTAATCGGCTAATTAATTCAAGTAATTAAACACATATTTTCATTTATATAGTTTAACTTTATTAAGGAATATTTTTGATAATTATATTTTTTATGATTCAAATTTATACGCGAATGTTTATTTAAAAGTCATTATTGTATAATTAATCGGACAATTAATGTAAAAAATCGGAGCTCTAATTAAATTTGCATCAAATTCTTTAGTTATATAATTAGTCGGAAAATTAATTTAAAAAATCGACGCTCTAATTAAATTTATCGCGACCATTCTCAAATATGTAATTGTAATATGTAATTATCATTTAAACGCCAATTCCTATCTTGGCTAAAATCAAAATTAAATTACAACTAATTAACTCTGGTTTAGTAACATTAAATATGAGTATTACTTGGTGAATCATTATAGTCATTGAGAATCCTTAAATTGAGTACACATTTATTTATACGTGGAATGAATAGCATAAAATTATTTCTTGAGTCTTGAGGTCCAATGTATTTATTTAAGAGGAGCGTCATCAATTACGATAAGATTATTCGAATTTTCACAAATCTAGCTCAGTTTTAGGGCTACGTTAACAGACATTGTTTAAATAAGCATCACACGCAACTTGGTGAAATAGTTGTGACACAGTGTTAGATTGAGTTTGGTACTTAGTTCTTGTAATAAATGTAGCCTATATTTAAAACAATTTCTATTTTAATGAATATTACTATGATAAAGTTAGAACATTAACGACATTCTTAAGTATAATAGGTGAGGGAATGGCATAAAAATATTTAACGTAAAAATTTCAAAAGCGAATTCCAAATTTTGATTGTATCTAAAAAGAATTCTAGTTAACTGGAAAAATTATCCTACATAAACCAAAACCCACACTAAATAATTGTAAATACTTGTTAGGTTTTATTTTTAAACTGTGAGTACACTGAATAGTAATGTTTTTAATTACTAATTATTTCATTTAAATACAATTATACAGAAATCTGGTGTAAGACAGCACACGACCTTCTCTTATCCATTTTAACTTTACAGAAATCATTAGACTTTTAATTTACCTTCATTTTCGAAAGAATAGTGTCATCGGTCATCTATCTAATTAAACAGATACGCTAAGAGTTGCTTTAGCTCTGGATATTTTCCTCCACAAATCACTTCAACAAATGTTATCACGCAAACCGGTTAGTTTGAGTAAAAGAACATGATAGACGTAATAAACTTGCTAAGTTTAAAAACATCCACAGAGCCAGTCTTGAGAGGATCACAAACAACTTAGAAATCATAGCACTAAGGTGCAACTTCCGGTAACTAAATTTTAACAAATTAATGTTAAAGCGTGTCAATAGACAAATATAAAATTTTACTTTTCTATGAGATCTAATTTTCGTGATATTATGAAAACGCAACTACAATCGTATACACACATACACATGTACTCACGCGCCCACGCACACGCATACACATACCCACACATAGAAGAGAGAGGGAGAGAGAGAAAGAGGGAGGGAGAGGAAAGGAGAAAGAGCTCGATTTCTAAATACATGCTTTTTGGATGCGAAAACATGGATTTTCGCGAAAAACTGGACATCAAAGATTTCGACCAAAAACAACTTTTATTATAATATATTTCATATAGGTTAAGAGAAAGTAAAAATCAAAATTGATATTTAATCAACTAAGAAATGTTTTATATATGAAAATGTAATTTGAGGCGAACTGTTATAAACTGGGTATTAGTTTACAAAGTTGTATCATATGTTTTTCTATATTGCGGTTGTATTTGCAGCTTATGAATACAAGCCATATGTCTCAAGAGATTTCCTTTTATCCTAGTTTCATAATGAC
>JAHWXV010101836.1:0-10629 GCA_024586415.1 Phrixothrix hirtus
CTTAAAGGTGAATATTTTGAAAAACAATAAAACAGTTTGTTCCAAAAAATTTGTTTTCTTTCCTAGTTTTTGTAACTACTTAAAAGGCAACCCGCGTATTGGGCATTTCCTCCGACCATAAAAAAATGTATTGAAGTATTCATCTGACTTTATAATCGTTAATAATTCTTTTAGGATAACACAATTTCATTCAAACTCTACAACAACTTGCCAAAATATCCAATTACTCTCTCATCACTATACTGAATCTGCGACAGCATAGCGCCGATAACAGCATGTCTATCATGAGGCAAACCGGCCCTGTATTCAAAAATAACTGAATACAGTTATTAAATGTCCCTGAAATAGGGTTAATTTTCTTCCATATATTTTAAAAGATGTTTTGCAATGTCTGAAAATCCATGTAAGAGCCGGTTATAGGAGGCATATAACTACAAAAAGATACATAATTCATGTTTATGTTTTGGTTATGGTTATTCGCGTAGTGCCCGAATTTTCTATGGATCAGCTGCCACGTTTTTTTCAGAAACCATATGACCCTAGTACGTAACTTCCTTCTGAAACATATTGCACTTTTTTGGACTGAATTGTATGTGAGCACTGCGCAATCTTCCAGACACCTCTTCAAGGTTCTTCAAATATTCATCGAAAAACCTTTCAATTACTATGATCTCATCGAAGTTAACTAGATACGTTTGCTAAGCCAGACGTCTCAGTATCTGCTGTATCACCCTTGGAGCATTGTATAGCTCAGCGGCAACGTATTAGGTTATCAGAACACCGTTTCAATAGTAAATGCCGTCTTCTACGGCTAGTTAACATGCGACTCGTTGTGCATTTACTTTTCGTTATTCATGTTCTTATAATTTATTTTGACTTGATGTAATTTCCTCCCGTAATTTACGAACATTCTTCTTGTAATTGATTACGATTTAATTTCATTCTTCTTCTAAACATTTGAGGCTACAGTCTAGCATTTGGAAGATCTCGGGTTTGATTCACGCAGTCATTTGTTCTGTTTCAAATTTAGAGCAGCTTCCTGAGTCGACAGAGTCATCTATCTCAAAGCGAATGCTACCTTAGTATTTCCACTGATTTCTACCCTTAAATCTCCTGCTAAACATAAGCCAGCATATTTCCCACTCTTGGCTGAAAAAGGTTGTGGTGAATTTTGCTGGGGGGCCACATTTACTGATTTGATGACTGGATATCGAAGAGAAGATATGTTAAAACCACTGCTGTTGATGTTAGAGAGGTGTTTAAATATTTCAGTACCGTCAGTCACTGTGCAGTGTTGCAGTGTGGCTCACTAGTTACGTACAAAAAGATCTGGTACTCTTAATTAATAGACAATTGAAGGTTGAGTACGGTAATATAGAAATCGCTTGATTTAATGTGTATTTGTGGTGCTTTGAATCAACTGCTTTGAAAGTGAAACCTGAATGAGTATAAAATTGAACAATCGCCTTCCAATTTTTTTACAAACTGCCATAGAGCTCAGATGCTAAATACAAATGAACTTCTAAATAAAATTATCCGCCCTAGTTGCCAGACCATGGACTCATTTTTGAACCAATTAAAGAGTAATTAATTGAAGATGTACAACAACTAATATATTTTCCAAGACAAACTTAAACGCAAGCATGCTAGTTTTGTTTTTCAGGTTTTCAATTAACTGCTTATGTGGAAATGATTAAGAAAACTGAGCAAAACGGATAGGATTCGTTTACGACAAAATCTTAAGTCAAACTGCAAGCTTTCTAAATGATGCGATTTTTTCCCGGTAGGTGCAATTTTAACATGATTGACCATCGTGCACGCTGTCGCATAATATCTGCCACTTTATTCTTCGAAACTATCAACTGCATTTGTTTCTCAGTTCGATCTTCATTCTTCAGAGTTCTCGTTAGAAGACCGTCCTGGATTTGCAAGGAATTGCATTTAACCCAATACGCATTAACGGTGGAATTAAGCGGGGCTACATTTTCCCATACACGTTTTCGATCAGTATTCTTCCATATCAGCCGCAACTTCAAATCGTTTGTTTAACCTTGTCTCATCTTGTCAGGTTTCGAATGGTAAAAGATGTTCTTCAATTTTTGATTCCAGCCGAGTGGCTGTGGTCTCGTGGGGAAGATTCCCTCGACAAAACATCAATATTTTTATGATTACTTTCGGCACGGAAGTTAAACCTTGAAATCATATGCTTGCAGACGTTTAATCCATCTTATAATTAGGTCTTTTGGATTCTTAAACTGAACATTGGCCGTTGCCTCCGCTCATAAAGACATTTATAGAAATATCGTTAAAAATTTTTTTCGGTTAATACAGTTTCGTTTGGACAACAACTTGCCAAAATATTTAATTATTCTCGACTATCCTATTAGAAGTTGAGAATATGAGGACATGAAGCCAGGAGAATATAAGAACATAAAGACGTAAGATCATGAAGACATGAGAACGTGTATAAAAGAACACGTGAGAATGTGAGAAATTACGGCATGAAAATTTGTCAAAATGATAAGAAGATGGCATGAGAACTAGAGAACATTATAACATGAGAACATGGGGCATGATAGCATGAGAATACTGGAAGATAGATAAAATTTGAAAACTTTCAGAATGAGGACATAGCAAACAGGAACATGAGATCATGAGAACATAAGTACATGAGAAATCATAGAATATGAGAACGTGATAACATTAGGACTTAAGAATACGAGGACACAAGCGCATGGGGACATGTTAACGTGACGATGTAAGAATATGAGGCGATTAAGACTGAGGTCACAAAGACGCCAGAATATACAAAAAATACGAGCAAAGATGCAAAAATTCAAAGGAAGTGGTGACGACAAAAAAAAGCAAGTTTCCGTGTTCTTTCATAGTATAAAAATATCAGGAAAAATTTAGGGACATAGGATTTAAAATTTACATACTCTCAAGGAAGAATTTCTTCGAAACAAACATGTGAGTGACTCCTGAACCATTTCTTTTAAATTGATTTCAATTTCTATTCTATTAGACGCTAGCATGTATTTCCTATGCACTTTAAAAGTTCTACTGTAAAATTAATTTGTCAAAATGCCAAAAGGTTTACCTAGACTTTTGCTTCTGCTGGAGAAAAACCTTTAATTTCTATTTAGATCAAGCGTAGCCTCCATCTTCCATTTTGTTACAGTTTTTGAGTGTATTTATGAATACTTGGTGTCTTCCTCTGCTCAATTTTTTTTAAGCTGTCATTTTTGTATCTTCTTGTGGGTTCGTATTCAGTCCGCCTAAGTCGTTTACTAAGTTTTGATTATCTGCAATTTCAAAGATTAAAATTCTGAAAATCTTTAAAGGATACCTTTGAGTAACATGAAGAGTAATTAAAATAAATGCCCAAAATTATGCATTACAACTAGCTTAACTCTACGAAATAAAATGTCCGATTTCGAAATAATTACCTACATACGTACACTATTTCTGAATGCATATTACACACAAATTTATTAGTTGAATGCGCAAAATAGTTTTTTCTAACAAATAATGTTAATTCCAAACCCCTAGAAAAGGTTGTTGCTTTGATTAAAACTTATGCATTCAGCACCTAAGTGTTTTACAAAGCTTTCTACAAATTACAAATTTTGAAAGTTGTAAAAATACATGACTCGTACCTCTCAATTTTCTTAAAAAGTTGCCAAGTTGAGCAAATGGAAAAACTTGTTTGTCCAACATGTTCTGTAAGTATAGATACTTTTAAGGGTTTTCGCAGTATTGATTGATTGCATATTTTGATAAATGAATTGTTGAATTGATACTACCTGGATAACGTTTTCCGAATCATTTGGAAAAGCGCATACCGTATCATAGAATTGGTTGCGAATTAGCATAATGGAACTAGCTATTATTTCATTAGTATGGATGATCATAAATAAATATCCCTCAGGAAGAATTTACTTAAAGCACCGTGGGTGAAATGTGGAAAATGTGCGTATGTTAGTGTAATATACCAATAAAATGATGATAACCAACGAAATTGTAATTAGACCTAAAATGTTACCAAAGTGTATAAAAAGTGTTTAAAGGAGCATCCTCATTGAACTGAATTGCACTTCAGAGTTTAAAGTTCCGTAACCGCTCAGTAACAGACCGGCCGTTTCTAGAGAACGCTTAATGCGTAATATCATGAGGACGACGGAAGTAAGAAGAGCTTGGAGGCTTGAAAAAAAGAACGTTTAATATTTTCTTGCCTGTAGCGATACTTAGTCGGTCGCTGTTTTCTCACTGCTTTATTATGTTTTCACATCTATCTGTAAATTCTAAGGTATATGCTTTTAATTTATTTATAATGAAACGTACCGTATTTTTGAGAAGCAAAGATTTTTTGGGATTAATTATTTTTGTTTTAATGAAAATTGTGGTAATACACGCCGTTTCATTGGAAAAATTTATCCATAATTCCTCCAACTCTTTTATGAGACTTAACGCTTTTTAGTAAAAGATATTAAATTCTCCGCCAAATTCGAGATTGTGCAATTGAAGCTGTCGAAATAAGGATGTACGTGCATAAAGTTTTATTAAATTACTGTTTGGTAAATCCTTAAGGATGGTTTAGCTTAAAAAGGATGAGGCTAAAATGAATTTTGTTAAAAAGCCAGTCTCTGATCTCTAATTTATTTGCCACATAAAAAGAACACGCGGTTACAAACACAACTTACCTCCATTTTTTGTAAAGAACAGATTAAATTAAGTTAAAGTAATTTTGGCAGAACCAAAAATAAACATAAAAACTTGTAAAATAATAAATTAAATAAATTACTCTGTAATGTTGCATAAAAGCTTTATTATGTGCAAAAGAAACCAAGCCTTAAAATGGTTTTTAATAAATTTCTGATTTCCCAGAATTGCGCACCACCTCCAAAAATATTGTATTGGTGACAGTAACAACTGCTGAAAAACGGCAACACCAGCGTGTTCACTAATATTTAATAAAAGAAAGGAGCGGCTTCGGTGCTTTTGCAGTTCGCACATTTGCCTTAAAACCCAGAGAACGCGGGTTCGAATCTGGCCGAACGGAGAAGAAATTTAAAAATAAGAAATCAAAATCACAAGCCCCATTAGTACGTTAAAAATCTTACTGAGAATAGGAAAATATTGCTTGCGCATTGACGTTCTTAACCATTACGATGTCAACTCAAGTATAACTCAATGTTGAATCCCATCGAAACAGGAATTCCGATCTTTAACGGCTCTTATTAGTACTACATGAGCAACGGGGACATACGGACAGTGAAGGCTTTTTAATTTCACTGAAGACGAATACAATTCCAACTATTTTCAGCTTCCACCGTCCTGTGCCTACTGAGCTAAATCCTTGGAGGAAGTCACGACTATCAGTTAAAGAGAAAAAAATTCCATTCGGCACATGAATCCGTTGAAGATGTTTTAGAATTTTTCCAAAAAAGTAGAACATGAGCTGGAAGATTGACGTCCAAAATTGTAGCTGTAACTTCACCGTCCGAAATTATTGGAGAAGGCGTCACTATTATTTTAGACTTGACTGAGATCTCAGCGCGATGAATTCAAAGCACTCGACTTTAATGAGAGTTCTAAAAATTTGGTGATTGGAATTTGGGATTGATTACTAAGATCCATACCATGGCCCTTAGGTGCCCCAGCCGTGTGAAACCCAATCTTCTAGTATTTTCTTTAGTATGGTGGAATATGCATCAAGAGAAAAATGTATGCCAATAAAAGTTGCCAAAATTCTACGTTTCAGTGAAATGCACAGAGGGTAAATAGTTTATCCCATGATCCTTTTTTTCACAAAAAAAATACAATGCATCCCATATAAATGTATAAGATACGTCAGCTGACTAACTATATTGAGTTTTAATTTAGACTTTGAAGCATCCCAAATCGTCAGTTGAAAACTGTCTGCGGTGTGCCAGTTATTCCTGGAGGATAATGCACCAACGGAAATACATTATTAGAACAATATAGAATCACACTTAAGAAGCCAACCCGTTTATTTAAATCAAATGAAAGCGTCATTTTTTATATACACAGAGCTTTGATTTTGCACCGATAGATGACAATGTATGACAAGAAATCAGTTGTCGTTGTCGGAAATTATTAATGTGCTGAGACAACTTGAATACGTACGGGCATGGATTCGTCCATTTTTTTATGGCAAAATGTGCTAGTAGAGTCGAAGTTTAGACACGTGTTTGTCGCGGTCTACGCTATTGGTAAATTTGTAAAAGATATGCCAAGGACAATTGACCGTCACCATAGAATCGATTGCTGCCGTGGACAACCCAAGGTAGAGTATCTGAATCATTACACACGAGATTGAAGAAAAACGTGTGCAAGTAAGGAAAATGTTAGCACTATCCTTCATTGATGATGGCAATACACTAAAGTATGCACACAATGGGTTCCCGAGCACTTTTATAATAAGCAGAAGATTCGGCAAATAGGTACTTGCCTAGGGTAATTGCTTCGTTATAGAGGACGGATACTTTCTTTTTAATATTATAGGTGTCACCATTTCGACGCGGTTATAAAGCTGTTCATCCACAATAAAAACTCATTCGCCTATTAAGGGCTACAAATGTAACGCTCATGTTTTTTGCGATGCACAGGCCAATGCTACCGCATACTAGAATACGTTAAGCGAACACGAGACGAGTCTGCATATTATTTCGCCCCCTTGTAAGCGTTAACTGTTGTTTTGCGACTACCATGTACTCGGGCCACTCAAAAATGCTTTCAGGGACCGCCGGTTCGCTACGGCTGCTGATATTCAGGACGCCGTCGAAGACTGGTTCTGCAGGCGAAATCGTGGACACACTTCTGGAGAATTGAAGATAATGCTACCCATCATCTTCCCGTCAATTCATATGAAGCTAATGAGAGCTTCTAGAAATTGGCTTCCCAAAGAAGAAAAAGTTCCATGTTGTTCGAGGGTTGACTTCAAATTTCCTGATTCGGAGAGCCTCAATAGTGTGTTGAATGCGAGTTGCTAAGCTATTTGTTCACAAAAGGGGCGTCCACTGTTCAGTCTAAGTAAGTCGGCGCCATGACGGTTAAGCTCGCCTAGTTTGTCGTTTTTTTGTATTGGGAGGGGGACAGTTTAGTTCTGATTAATAATCGGCGCCATAGTGATTAAATTTGCCAAGTCGTGACGGGAGGAGGGTTACCATAGGGCTAGGTATGTCGGTATCATGGTGCTTCGTTTAGTTCATGCTCCATTGTTTTCTGGAGAAGGCGACTTCTGTTCTACCAAAGTATGTCGACGTTACAGTGGTTAAGCTTTTTCGGGAGTGACTTGTTTTTATGACTAAGCATACCGATCCAGATTTTAGTTTATCAACTCTTTAAACTTCTTTTGTTGAGGTGTACGATACATCATGGTGTCGGTAGTCTTTTTTAGAAGAGAGTATACCAAAAGGATTTTATGGTCGCTTGGAACAAATTGTGACTCACCCTATATAACCATATATGATATTACAGTGCACTTAACTGCCTAATCATGTCAAGTTATGCTCCAGACTCTAAGGTGTTCCAAATCTTCAATGATTCTTTTCATTGAAGAACGTAGTATATCCATAGCAAGCGAAAAGTACATCAAATTTATGGTCAGAGCTTTTGTATTTTGAAACAGAGAATAAGTAGCTAAGAAACCGTAATTTTCTATGAACTAATGTTATGTTAATTTATTTACACGCCTTGAAGATACTAAATCATTCGCTAAGTGCTAAAAGGCCTTTGTTTCCCTAAATAAGATCATAGAATCGAATTTTAATAACCAAACTGTTTAATACCATTTCGAGGCTCGGTACACACTAGTTTGAAAATATGTTGCATCGGCACGAAATTTGCTTACCCTTAACTGCCTGCCAAATAGGAATATAATACTTTGTTCTAGAGTAGCACAATTTACCAACCCCTATTTAACTATTTAGAAAATTTTAAGATCTTTAATCTAAGAGATGCCCAACAAACGTTTTTATAAAAAACAATATTTTAGAAGATGATCAAAAGTGATGGAAGACGATTTAATACTTTGAGCAAAAAGTTAAGTACCTTGTTTAATATTTTTATACGGGGAAAAGGTTGAACCACGTTAAATTTTGACAAACTGTCGCACACTTCCATGCAATATTTCCTCAAAACAATAATAGAAGCACTAAAAGCACTTGATAAAGCAGAGGTGAACTTTCCAAAAATTTTCTTTGCGCTTATTGATTCATCGCCGAACCCCCAGAGGGGATTTTCACATGTTAAATATAACACTGACACGGAAGAAGACACGTTTTTAAATTTTTTTCCGTCAAAAGGTTGATCGCATCCTTTAGAGATAGAGATATACGAACCGAGGCTGGCAGGTATTCCTTATTAATTCCAAAGATATTTTTCTACAAACTAATGTGTAATACAATTTTTCTTGGATGTCGCAAAATTTGCATGTACCATGCAACTTTCCTCAAAGGTGGACGAAAACTTGAATAGTAGTTTCAATTTAACCCTCCATAGTATCGTAACTTCTATTTCCTTAAATTTGCTTCAGATATACCTTCAGTTTAAAACTCGATATTTATTTCGCGTATTCAAACGGGAAAGATTTTTGATAAACCCTTAATCTGGCTAATCAAGAAAAATTAATTAATCGTTTGAGTTCTTTCAGTTCAAACAAAACCAAAACATGGGAATGGGTTGAATACTTTACATGCAAGTGTTTTTATCAGCTGCCGAAAACATCGAGCTACAGAAATACCCCAAGATCGGATCGTGAAGGTGCACTCTCACAACCTAGAGAAAGTGGGATTTAATTAATGTGGAACACATCCAATGAACTGTAAATGCGATAACGGTATCTATTTAATGGCGAAACAGGGACTTCATCTCTAGCAAAATATTTCTTCATTAATTAGTTAGGACTGAGGTTAGGAGAAAATGTTCCTCAGCGTCCAACCTGTTGGGGAAAAATATAAAGTACTTCTGAGATGTCCAATACAGGAAATGTTTTGGCAGAAGCTTCCACCATGAAGATTATCTGTTTAGAAATCCTTTCGCGATAGCAACATTTGAAGTAAAATTGAAAAGCACGTACACAGAAAAGAGAGAAACAAAACAAAGAAAGTAAACGCAGAAAATAACAAGCCAATGGATACCTTCAAGACAACCGAAAAGCTTAGCAAATATTTGAGGAACGAAACACGTAGAAAGAAAGTTGCAAAAAAGATGTGATAACTTCAGGTAGAAGAAAGATCAGGAATATTTTGATAGATATAGACACAAAACTGAATTGCGGAAAATGCCATGCTTTACTGTTTGCTTGACCATCATTATTTTGTACTTTTTCTCTTCTACAATTGTGGGTCCAAGTTGCTGTTCTATTGTTATGTTTTTCTGTGTAGTTTCACCTTCTTCATCATATTATGTTATTAGTTTTATAGCTTCTTCTAAGCCGCATACGCCTTTTATGTAATCATCGCGGAATTATTTCCAATACTCTATTGACGGGTGCGGAATAGTTCTTACCAAAGCCGATGAGACGAAGGAATATTTTTAACGCGAAATTTGTGAGTGTGCTTAAAGAAAATTGTGAAAGATGTTGATGCCGCTTTTTTTTGAGGTGTTTCACCTTTTTTAGATATCTAAGGCTAAGACGCGAATTTTAGTTAATCAATTTATATGTGCATAAAATGTACAATAAAACACAAATTATAATAACAGCAATTTCTGAATTTCAATAAAAACTGTAAATAATATAATGCATAGATAAATTTATTCGGTGGTTAGTTATAGGAGGTACCTTCACAAAGAACATAGAAATCGAGTACATTTTCAGTAAAAAAATTTATTGCGAAAAAATCTTCAAACCTTAACCTATTTTTTACATAACTACCAGCATTTTGTAGGCACTTGTCATAGCACCGCACAAGCTTTGCATCCCCTCTTCATAAAATGATGCCACCAATGATATCAACCAACTGATCTCGTCATCATTGTTGAACCTCATACCACGAAGGCATGATTTGAGGTCCAAAAAAAGATGGAAGTCACTAGTAGAATGATTGAATTGTTCCCAGCCCAAATTCTCTTAGAGTTGGTGTGTCCTATTCGCGAAGGCGGGCATTGTCGTGAATCAAAGAAATGCCGCTGGTGAGGATTCCTAGACGTTTATTCTGTGTTCAACATCGCAGTTTTCTAAGCGTCTGGTAATAAATATTTGCATTGATTGTTTCACCTCGAGGAAAAAGATCCACCAGAAGAACACCGTGTTTATCCCAAAACACTGCACATGATTTTTTAACTTATCAAGATTGGTTTGGCTTTTGTTCACGTTGGTGACGAAATGTGCCTCCACCTCATCGACTGTCGTTTTAATTCAGAGGTTTCATAAGCTACCCACGTCTCATCTCCATTCTGCTAAAAAAGTCATCGTTGTACGAGGATTGCCTTTTATATTGTTACAAATGACCACTAGATGTCGCTAGTGTAAAAGTTATTGCCATATTCGTAAAACTTGACACTTTGTATTGTAAAATCCGTGGCGGCTTAGAAATTGACAAAGTAGTTTGTTTACAGTGCGCGTTTAAAGAAAGTAATTTTGTGAAAAAATGGAAATTACTC
>JAHWXV010101860.1:0-12484 GCA_024586415.1 Phrixothrix hirtus
ATATATATATATATATATATATATATATATGTGTAATACGTTATTGTCGTGATTAGGGTGCTTCAGGATCTATAATGTCTAGGAAGTGGACCTAAAGCAATTATTAACACTGAATAAGGAATATGTTTTGAAGCCATGCGCTATATAAGTAAATATGAAATAAGATTTTTTAAAACTTTTTCTAGGCTTTAAACTAAGTTAAATTGGTTCGGTAATTCAAAGACAGGAAGTTTTGTTATTTATTCCTCATATATCAAATAAAAATAACTTGTATTAATTATTGACGGTAATTTAATTAAACAAGCGTGAAATTGACACATTTATGAAAATAAATAAGTGTCATTTGTAAAAAGAAAATAAATACAGATAAACGTGTACAATACAGGTATAGTTCTTCCCCAGATTTTTGGCGTAGTTAGATTAAAAACACGACAACGTAATCTTTTACTTATACAAATATGAACATAGTTTTACTAACACTTTAAATGCCGATCTTCTGAATTTTTTCAAGTTTTATGCTTACAGGTATAAATAGTAGGTAAACACACGCTGTGTACCTTGTAGAATTTTTGATCTAGCTCTGTCAAATATCTTGAAAAGAACTATAATATTTATCACTAATTTTAGGTAAATAATGACAAAGATAAGCCAAGCTTAATTACACAAACTTGCGGTAAAGATATCGCACGAAAGAAAGTAAATCGAAACCGTTCTGGTCATTACTTCCTGACAACAAATAATGCACAATATAAATACATGTACGTCACACTATGAGTTCAGTACGTTTGGTTATTGGTGTTATTTTACAACAGGTTAATAATAAAAATTTTGGGTTATGCTATATTGACAAAGTTGCACAGTTAACTTCACTATTGCGCATGTGTTATACCCACGACACATATGTGGAATATAGTTAATACTGCATGCAAGTTATGTTAACATGGGATAACACAACGGTTAATAAGTAAGCCACAGACTTGACCTTAATCCAAATCATCTCAATACGATACCATGCTGTCTACCCAAAATGGGTAGGATTTAAAATAGGTGACGCAGCAAAAAGTTGATGTTCCACCAAAATTGGCGACATTTTTAGTTTCACTACACGAATGTTTCGGAATAACTAATTGGCGAAACGCATAAATTATACGGAAATTGAAAAGGAGACTTCAACCTATTATTTTGCTGACTTTTACCGTACCACATCCTCCCAATTATTATTACTGGAAAATAAGATGTCACTTTTTAAAACTAGTTCGAGGGTGCTTTTATTTCACACTGCCCGCTCGCTGAGGGGTCAGGGGTGAATAGCGAGTACATCCTTTTAACGCATGCAACTTTTAATTTATCCAGCTGGCTCTAAAATGATGCATGTTCTTGTATGAACCACTACGCGCAACAGCCGATAAGCTTGTAAGTATAAATAGAAGAAAACCACTGTATCTGGAATCAATTTTAGAGAAATCGCAAACTTGTATTAATGTAAAATTTAACTGGGATCGCTTTAATTAAAAACTATGATTCCTCAAGCATAACATTAATTGGCATTAAATTTTATACACAGAACTTCCAGAATAAATTAATTAAGCTAAAGGAATCCTTGCTAAGTGCTTTAAAATAAACAGAATTAAAACGGGATTTTCCTTATACATTATTTCTATGATAAATGCAATAAAACAGTTTGGTATTAAATGAATAACTGACGATTAGGTAGACAAAGGAATATGTTAACGGAGAATTTTACTACATTCGATCTCCAATGGTGTCACAAGCGTGATATTTATCTAAATTTAACAGGGATGCTGACAATGGGTTTATATTTATTACTACTAAACTTCGCTTTGTGCTAAAAATTATAAATGTGTAAGATGGCGCATCTTTTATTGTTTTATGCACATTGAGGAAGACCAATTCTTTAGAATAAATATGTTTTGTAACGTTTTACAGAGTTAATAGTAAGATTTTCCTTCTTCATGGCATGCTGCGGATTATAAAATTGTTGAGGCAGCGAAACGCTGAAATGTTAACGATGCTTTTAAAATTTAGATAACATATTAGATAATTGTTGAGTATATTAGTTAAATGTCAAATTTATTTGTTTATTTATGTTTTAGTAGACTAATTTCTAAAAACATGTTTTTCGTACCCAGGGGACCCGAAAACCTGTATTTCTGCTAAAAACTGGAAATCGAAAATTTTGACCGAATTAGCTGTTGATTTACTCTAACTTATTATTCAAATTAGCGAGAACTAACCCTACAATGGCAGTTAAAATCCAGATCCTCTTCATTCAACATGGAGGTAGCCATTTTGTTTACTCATTAACTTGAAATATTAATGTAATATAATTACTTATTTATGCTAGACTTTATACTTCATTATTTGAACACTTCTTACAGTATTTAGGAATAATTCTACATGCATTTCAAAATAGGCATTTAATACCCACCATTCAATTTATTTTTACTTTGAAGTGATACGGAGTGTACTTATAGCGAAAGAAGTTTGTGTTGTTATACACATAAAATTTAAATTTAGAGTATATTTTTTTCAGTTATGTCTTGTATTTGCACAAAATATGTTTTGTCAATTTACTAAATTCTTTTGTGAAGTTTATTTTTTTTGTTGAGAGCTTTATATTACACTTAAATTTAATTTTAAATTTAAATCTAATTTTTGAAATATATGTATTTTACGTTTTTGTAATAAAATGTAAGAATGATTTCAGATTTAATGTGACCCTTTCATATATAGATTAACCCGTCACAATTCACCTGAAGGTGTTTTAGATTTTTAGATTCAAGATAAAAATAAACAGAAATGCTTTCCCTAAAACTTCTGAAATTGGTTCTCTAAGAACTCTCCGTTCATCTCATTTATTGCAGTCCGATTCAACAAAGGAAATAATATAACTGAGAATAGACACTCTTATTTAGACAGAAGCAAGAATTTTGTGACAAATTGAAATGTAATATAAAAGCTTTGAAATTTTCTGGTGGTTACAATAGACACGTTTCCGCGAGTCATTTATATCACTCACCCCCATTCGATAGACAGAGATTAATGATCGGGTCTTTTTGATTTTGTAGGTATTATGCCTGTTTAACCTTAAAGGTTAAACCTAAATCTTCGATTTTATTTATACGCACGTTGATAAAATATAAAATGGAATAGGGATTAGATTTTGTTACTTGATGGAAACCATTTATATGCAAATAACGTACAAAACATAAGGAAACGTATGAAAAAGCAACTGAAAACAGTAGACACCATAAAGTAAAATTGCTGGGGTTTAAAAATGAATATCAATAAGCTAGGCACTAACCTCTGCCAAAAATTCTGTAGGGGCTGAAATACTTTCATCAGCATCTGTGTATTCACTAAGATCTTCACTGCTAGATGTTGGTTTTAGTAGACTGACGTTTCCATTGTCTTCGGTTGTCATTCTGAATATCTGAAACAGCAAACAAGCCTATAATTATATACTTCATAAATAATTTTTTGTTGATGTAGATTATATGAAAAAAGAAAATACTTTTAAACCATTACCCATTGCAATGCATTCATAAACGTAATCTAGTGTTGTTATTATTTCTTCATTTGTTAAGTTAGAACACAGAAGTGGTGAAATTATGTATATATTTTCAAAAAAAGATATCTGCTAATTTCTAGTAAAATCAATGATTTTTACATATTTACTTATTGGAAAGTTCATTAATTTGAGTGTAAATTTATTGAAGCTTAAAGTTATTTTACTAATTTTAATTAAATTTCACTGTCGGGCAATATCCGCTTAATATTATTGATAAACTTTTGGTTTAAAATATATTAAAATTTATTCGTCAAAATTATTAGTCTACAAATACAAGGTTTTGATTCCAAACATATAACATCCTGTTGTTCACTTTATAAAATCTCGGCTGCATAAATAAAATCTTTAAAATATAAAAGAGAAAAATTATTCAATTTTTCACATTCTCGGCGAAATGTAGATAAGAAATATTGTTTCAGCATTCAAAATGTTATATGATAAATTATTTATTGTATTTCTGCAACGTGCCTCAGAGGAAGGCAGAAATTGGCTGGAATTTCTTTGACTACATTACTGATTCCTGAAACCGTTACGACCTATAATACGACTGATTTGTATATTTTGTACAAACAGATGTTATATGTATAGATAACATTAGAAATATTTTATTAATGAAAATTATAATGATTGTACTCGTATTTATACTTTTCACACATCATATAAATGTTACTTTACTTAGAAAAAGAGTAGAGCTAATACAGTTAGAGAGATCTTGAGGGACTTCCTCCTGAACTTTTCAATGAGATTCTAGGTAAAGGTCACCACGATCAAGAACATTATCATGTTCACGAATGTGGTTATAAAGCACTTAGTCAACCTCATTTTAATGTTGGCCTTTACTTTTAATGAACTTATTTTATTTCAATGTTATTCTTGGAAATTGTGCTTTATTAATCATTTTTAAAGTAATTTTATATTAGAATAATTAACATCAAGGCAATTATTTGCATAAACATATTAAGTCTTGAATAAATTTATGGCAAAACAAATTAAAAGTGCATTTTTAGTGAAAATTAATAAATTCATTACTAAAGCCCCCATTTTATAGATGTTTTGAGATTGTTAACCTAATTATTAAGTCTGCCTTTTAGCTTGAATAAGCACTAATATTTTGAAAAATGTAACGGTTGCAATAATTATTAAATGCTCAAGCAAACTAACTGAATTAACGTTGTTAAAATTATATAGCTTTAAAAAGTATTTGAAAATTTTCAAAAATATCGGTCAAGAACAAGATATCATATTTTAGATATATATCAGTGTACTCGCCCAACATATTACATTCAAACATATTCGAAACGTTTATGATCCGCTTATATGGTTACCTACACATCTTCCAATTTATTATAAAATCTATCGTGAGATAATGATTGAATTTCGTTCAATTCTGAAAAATTATCGCACTAAATTAATTTGCCAGCAACAAGAAAAATTTTGCTAATTTTCAAACATTGTTTTAAATTAAGACTTTTAGAAAGAGTAGCCAAAATATTATCACGAAATCGTAACTTGAAAAAGTTTTCTTTAGAATTTGTAATCATTTACTTTTAGCTCTTAGGTTATTGAAATTATGTGAATATAATTTGGTATCCGACCCTGAAAATTATATTTATAATGAACGAGTTACAGTATTTATCTCTAAAGTAAGAATAATTCCACATTTTAAAATTGAATGGGTCATGGAATATTTCTTTACAGACAAAACAAAGCTGAGCATTTGCGCTTGAATTTTTTACGTTAAATGCAGCAAACATCTTGAACGTACTTTCAAAGAAATAACATACATTCTGAACTATGTATTAGTTAGTAGGATGCGACTATTAGAAATTTTTGTAAGTTAATTAGTAATAGGTTAACTAACATGCTAGTACAAAATTTTATCTATGATCGTAAATTTCCAATTTTATAATCCAATTCACTCATTTTTTTTGTAGTTGGTTTAAATACGTATTATTTATTCAATTTATATTTGTAACAAATAGTAAATGTGTCATTTTCAGGGTTATTTATATTTTTACGTATTAAATAAAATGGCTTATCCAAACTCTTCCAGATACAATTATTAGTAGCGTTAGTTTAGCTCTACTTTCGAATTTTAATTGTTAAATTAAGTTTTATTATTTCAACCCTCATACTATAATAAACTATTTTATATCTGAAGATTTAGACTAGGTACGTTTTCTACGTAATTAACAAATTTTTGATTCTTTTGAATTTAGAATTACTCTGAAATTATATTAGTAGAAGTAGGAGAATTAGTGATTTTATTGAGAAATCAAAGGGTAATTTTACATCGTATTTAATTTTAAGAATATTTTTTATCAAGTTATAAACAGACTACTCAACAGTTACAATTTAAATATAAACCGAAGGCTGCTTGATTTAGATTCAAGTCGGTTTCAGTATTTTATTTTTATTATAACGCATACGGAAGATTTAATTCTGTGTTTAGTACAAGCAGCAGAGGTATTGGATTTAATGTATTATGTGACAAAAAGAACCTTGCGAAAATGGAATATGTAATAATTTTTGAGCAAGAGTTATTTACAATATTTCCATGATATAAGTACATAAGAGAAATGATAAAACCGCGTTGTGCATATATTTTTAGGAGATGGAGTAAATAACGCTTTCATAACATTTTATTACTTATTGTCAATAAACTTACAGAACACGCTTCATAATATTAATTCTCCAGTTCAGTATGATTGATCGTTTCCATTTTAAAAATCCATAACGTATCTTAATTATTCATTAAACTGATAAAATGCGTTGTTGATTAAACGTTAAAGACTTTGTAATTTTATGCTAATTAAATTGTATAAACATTTTAAGGGTAAAATTATCCGAATTAAAACATCTAGTAAACGTATCGTAGCACCTATACCGCTTAAATACATTGCACATACATTTCTCGTTATTTTTGGACAACACTCGTCGCATTAAATGTTAATATATATGAAAAGAAGTCAAAAATGGCTTTGTTCTATTTTATTGGCTCAAACCAGTCTTCCATGACTCTAGAAATGAGAAATCGATTTCAATACACATAGGTGGCCACGGTTGACTATAAGGCAACGCTGGGAAAGCTTTCGAAACTGGAGACGCATAAATCACAGAAGATTATATTATGTTGAATACAATTTCGATTAGGTGGTTGGTTTTCGTAATATGAGAAACATTAATTAAAATAGATTAAGAGTTAGTGATATTCAAACAATTCCATCGAATTTATGCCCGTCGATAATTTAACTATAATATAGCAGTTTCTGAATTTGTCCACATTGCTCAGCAGCTATTACAACTGGAAAATCAAAATTCGACCCAACGTTTTTTGGAATTTATGTTCATCAATAACTTAATTCCATAATTTAGGACTTATGATCGAAAGTTGCATTAAAAATAGTTATACATTAAGATGGGGAAGAGTATCATTATAGCCCAAGCGTCAAGATTATATCCCGAGGCGCGAAGTACCTATAATTTTAAAAACTTACTGTAGAACGGCCTTGGGGTACATATGTCAGTTAATATTACTACGTATCAAAAATTAAGAGTGTGATGGTGTAATTAGTTTAGTAAAGAAAATTTTGTTAATTGGCTTTAGTTATGACGTTAGGCAGGTTTACGTTTAATTATTTTATAGAACGCCCCTATATTACGCTTGCTAATATAATGGGCCCATGAAAATAACCTTGAGACGCAATGTGTTAATGCAGGTGTGGTTTGATACACAGTCGTATAGAAATTGTTACGCGGTATGTGTCGTTAGCGACTACCTATTACAAGTATTATTAAGCATTTCTTAGCTGAACCTGTTTGTTTTAATAAATGGAGTAGGTTCTATTTAAATTTTGATTTTCGAATAAATTATGTATCTTTCGTACTTATTTTTACTTTTCCTGCTCCGTGCTACTACGTACGGATGCGATGGTCTAATCGACAGCGTTGCTAACCACACCGGCGGCTATTGTTGCTACAATCTTCCGGCAAGGTAGGAAATAATAATTTTCGTAGACAGCTTCTCCAAGGACACGCCTCCGGCCCACAACAAGTAATGTTCTTTCTACTGCCGCGGGACTACGAACAGCTCGGATGTTTCTGATTTCTTTTCAATAAATTAAATATATAATGACGTTATCTTAAAAATTTGTTTTTCTTTATTAGCTCATTTATATTGTTTTGTTTCCTTATAACAATTATTTTTTTTACTGTCAAATGCGTCTAATGTAGTTAAAGTCTGTTCCTCTTTAAATAATTGATTTCGGATTAAAACAGGACACTCATACCTACAACAATCTGTTTATGGAAATATTGTACACGTAAAACGTGAATCAATACCAATCTATGTGGTAAAAGTGAGACGGATGGGAATAATTGGATTTGAGGGTATTTTTATGTTGAATTTAAAGACATATTTTGGCAAAATTAAGGAGAAGCTTGTCGTGCTTCACTAAATTAAAAATTTAACAATTTTCACTTTCAAGGTTAATTATGTAAACAAAGTATTTTATACTTGAAACCTTTTTACAAGAAACTTTGAAGTTTCAGGAATTTATATTATTTGGTGAATTTGGCGAAAGAAGCAGTCTCCTAAAAGGAAACTAGATCCAGTGCAGGCTACGGTGAACTCCTTAATGTACATGAGACGAAAGAGACAACCTTCTTGGTGGGTTAATTCACCAAATAGGTAGATGTCGCGCTTTAAGCATCTTCACCACAACATAGGCTTGATAGAAACCAAGTTACTAGTTATTCTAGCTTGAAGCTGGAACGAATCAAACAGTTCAACTTCTAAAGTTCATAACGGAATTGTCATGCGATATGGATTTCTGAAGTTAATGTCTACATTGTTGGATTAAAATAGAATATAGAAAATAAAAAGAACCTTATAAGATTGAGGCAATCACTATTGTTGGTGCCAATTGGAAGTAATTCATCTATCTAAGCGGCAAGAAATGTTTTAATGCTTATCGCGCTTTGAACAAATAAATTATTCACGGCTGTTACAACTAAGTATTGCTGTTGCTAGTAGCAATGTTGTACATTCTAATGATGTTACAATATAGTATTTATAGAATGCTATTGCAAAAATTATACTAAGATTAGTAGTACTATACAGGGTATTTCAGAAGAGTGTATGCAGTGTGACGTTTACCGCAAAATCGTAACAATAATGGGAAACACGATTAAAAAGAATTACGATAATTCACGCATATTCGCAATATTCATAATTCCGGAAGTTTAGCAATTAAAACATTAATAAAGACAGAATAAACTTTAAGTGTGCTTGAAGCAAATACTGGGCGGGATTATTTTATTTCAAATAAAATATTTGTATAAATAACAGTTAGTCCAAGTACAGTTTCACCAAACTGAATGAATGAACTAATAAAATTCTGTATAAATTAAGCTTTAAGTAAATTAGGTAAATGATTGCATAAAATTACGCAATAATTAACTTAATGAAAACCGTCCGAATCAAATCTAGATTGTGTAAATGATTGCATAACATTACCCAATAATTAACCTAATGAAAACCGTCCGAATCAAATCTAGATGGTGTTGATAACCAACCTAATTAAAAAAACAACAATCTTAGATAATTTAAATCTAAATTAATTTCTGAAAAGTTATTAAATGTAATTACACAACATTGCGTCATGTTAAGCAAGAAAATATGCAAACATACAAATGAATTGGTATCTAGGCTGATTAAATATTATACAGAGAAAACTGTCGATGACCATATTCATAGAATAAAGAACGAGGATATGAATTTACCTATAAATAAAATGTTTTTACAAAGCGAAAGTTAGTCTTTGTATGGGACTCGACACAGAGCATTGCACCGTGTAAAACTATACTAAACTGTACAGAGCTTCTACGTAAGGCTAACCCATTTATAATTAATTTTGCAACGATATTTACGTAACGTACTGTCAACCTTGGGAAGTTGTAAAATCCTGAGTAACGTTTCAGATTAAAATATATAGGAAATATTTCACAGTTACGAGTTAGAACTACTCGCCCCGTCCTGTGTTGCTTGGCAGCGGGAGTGTTCCGAGTCCGAGAATATTATAACCCCAGCGGTGCTCACGAACGAGTGCCCCTGACGTTGCCTATACCAAACCCGCAACCCGAACGACTTTGAGCCGAACATAAGCGAGTTGCTAGGTAGCCATTTGTGTTTGACTCCAAACGTCTTCAATGTCGTTACGTGTCGAGTTGTAACGATAGCGGAAGCGCACTACACTGAATTAAGATCACCTGTAATCGTTAACATCTTGTCGCCTGCAGGTGTGTCGTTCAGCAGCGATATGCAAGCGATGCTTGGCGTCGCGATGTCTAGTTGCATCAAGTGGCAAGAGAGGTCACAGGTGCATCCTGGTGTCGTCATATTAATTATCTGTCCCAGTTTACCGCCGAAATAAATTACATACACGACTGCAGACGCAAGCGATGCTATCGTGCCCAGGTTTCGAGGTTCACTAAAACTAGCGAGTTTAGTTCACAAGAAAGCAGAACTCGAAGGGCCGGAACATGTCACCTCAATATCAGTGCATCGCGTCGCGACGAAGTAAATTAGACTACTGTCTTTTCCCACTCGACGACTGATCTTTTGTATAGTAAATGTTAAGTTCAAATGATCGTTTTAGTTATTTTTACCGTATGAATATTGTTTTAATTTTTTCGCTCTATTATAATAAATCGTTTTGTAAATAAAATCATTCTTATTATTGCCGCCGATCCTTAATGGAATTAAGGAAACCAAACAATTATAAAATAAATATCACAAAGATTCATTTGATGGCCGAAGTCGCAACTACGTTATTTGGATAAATGACGTCAACCGATAAATAACTATTCCGCAAAAACACCGATCTGAAAACAAGTTAACCGAAGTTGTCTGATTCACCTAGATCTGAAGAAGAACTTCAGATGAACTTTTAGTTTTCCTATTTACTTAGTAAATATAATTGAACCGTCCACAGTTTTTAACAGCGAATTTTTCTTATCAAAACTCGATCACTTGGGAGGTACAGGGTGTTAAAAGTTTTTAGAAACTAATTATTTATTTTAAATATATCTTAAACGAAAAACGATTTCTGCTTAAAATTCGTGAACTAACATTAAATTCTCAGTTTTTGAAGATAAATCTACAGTTTTGAATAAGCAAGTGGTGTAAATGTGCGGAACCTGGAACTGTTTCATCCCAAAATTTCTACGCCACTGAACAAAAGCGTCGTTTTTCGAAAACTTTAGAATTTACCGTCAATTTACTTTAAAAAAATGTACTGTTTATGGGCATCACAAAACGCAACGGTTTTTGAGATATTTGCATTTAAATGTTTTGTGGTGTGTAACTCCTCAGTTACAAGTAGATATGCGCCACTTCAAGAATTAGATGCATACAGCTGCAGATTAAAAATGGTAAATAGTTTAGTGAATTACAAACTATCCTTTTCAAAATACAGTGTATTAAGATTAGTAAATTTGTTTCTTTGGACTGCACATATCACGCATGTATCTTACCATACTACATTTTTTAGGAAATTCGCTTTCCGGTCGAAATATTTAATTGTAATTTGTAATTTCAAAACCATATTTGGTTATAAAGTTAATATCTAAAAAATTTAAAACAATTTACCATTGGTTTATTAACAAAAATAACTGAGGATTTACACGCTCCAAAACGTTTAAATGCAAATATCTCAGAAATGGTTGCGCTTTGCGATAACCATAAAGAGTACAAATGATTGGGGAATTGTGAATTTTAAAATGACGATTGAGTTCATTGCCGTAGAAATTTTGGAGTAAAATGTTTCCCGATCGCCCACAGCTACACCATTGTCTTATTAAAAAATGACGATTTATGATCAAAAACTGTGATAATTTAATGTTGATTCACGGTACCGGTTTGAAGTAGATATCTCTTTTATTTAAGGGATATTTAAAATAAACGATTAATTTTTAAAAATTTTAACATCCTGTACTAGCATCTCCGGAACGGTTCAGTTTCCGACAAATATTTATATAAGCTTTTTGTATTATTTTGAAGAGAAGAATTTGTGGTAAAAGCTGTGTACGCATTTTTGAAATGCCCTATAATGAACTGGATCGCTTCTTGCGCCCCAGAGATCGTCAAAGATGTTAATTTTTCTGAATTAGCTAGTTTGCTTCGGCCACTACAATGGAGAGACGGGGGTTCTTACGTCTATACTGAAATTAATTCGCCAAAAATTCAAGAATGATTTGAAAACGTCAAAAAATCGGGGAAAAGTCATGATTTATGGGCGCCACTTTACCTTAATTATTTTAACGGTTAGAAGTTCGCAAACGGGATGGTAAAGTGTCCTATTTCAATACCGGAAGGATGTACTATTATTATGGCATACTCACTAATTAATTATTTAGCGCACGCCAATGGGTAGGCGCTTCAACTCAATTCGAGGTAGACTCACAATTAAAAAATGCTTTACTTTCTTAGGTCTAACATTTTCCTGTAAGAAACTATTATTCACTACTACTAAAGTTATTTATGACAGTGAAATAATAAGATCGTCTGCTTTTAATAAGTCGCTTATAATGGAGATAACATAAAATAATACAGACAATACAAGAACATTTAAACAATCAATTACTTAATCAATAAAATTGCAAAATAGGGGACCCCTAGATATGATTTCTAAAGACTATCTTAATTAATAATAACAAAATACTGGCCTCTTCTAATAGTGGCCTTAATTTACGGTAATTATCTAAATTAAATATATATTTTCCGTTCGTTAATTAAATCTCACAAAACAAGAACAGATTTTCTAGCTGCTACTTGGTTGAAGTAGGACTCCTAGAGGTTTATTACTAGGTTACAAGAAAGGGAGTTGATTG
>JAHWXV010101863.1:0-11274 GCA_024586415.1 Phrixothrix hirtus
AGAAATTACAGGTGCTCTAAGCATAAATTTGACAATTTAATAAAAAAAAATACCTATCAATTAATAATAGTTTTTATGATGAAAATCATAGCAATATATACAATTGCATAAAAATAAACTTCAATTAAAACTGAATATCTGCGTTAATTATTTATCAAAACTTAAAAATAAAGTTTCTGTTTATTTAAAATGCTCTGAATAGAATTAATGTCTGAAGAGCAAATACAATAATTAAAATTCATTTTTTGAAAGTATTCATGATGAAAACCGTACTTTATGAGCAAGTAAAAATATACAACCTAGGTCGCAAGTAAAAGTGAACAACCTCTTAAATCCAACTATTTCCTTTTCAATAACCCTTTCTATATATATTTCCACATGCCCCGTTACTTAATGTCAAATTAGTTTTAGATGAATATAACTTTCATTGAATTTTTACAACCTATACTGTTTAACTCGACGCAATAAGCACCGAAGGAGCCTGCTTCCTACATATAGACTAAAACCCCGGACTCCCACTTCGACTGAAAGCAAACCTGTGGTATTTTATGCAGACTTTGTATGTCAAAGAGCAGGATTGAATGTACTAAAGATCTAAATGTTACAAAATTAGTTGTAAGTTATAGGGCTTCTAGGTGCTGCTCTAAAGCACTTCAAACAATTATAAACGGTTCGTTTAGCAAGATTTTTTCCATCTAAAATCTCTAACCTCTCACGGGTTATAAAGAGAAGTGGAAGAGATTAAACCCTGCTGGTCACAACTATATAATTGATTTATTACAATTATTGAGTTGATCGGGCGGCTATCTATTTATTTATTTAGGCTCTACAATTTATGGCAGCTCTACCCTGCGACTTATATGACACTTACAACGAGTACTGTTATTTACTTTGTACTTGTTAAAGATTTATAGTTAAAATCAAGCTTTGCTATCTTTCTCGAGCAAATACAAGATATATGTTTAAAAAGTTATTATATTATTAATCATTTAAACCAAACCAATTGTATTTTAATTCTTAATTAATTCAATTCGTACATGTTTCGATTTTATCAGAAAATCATCGTCAGAAAAAGAACTAATTTTACAAATATAAAATGTCAAAATTCAAAATTAAAAACAATTGAATTGTTTTTAATTTTTCTCTGACGATGATTTTCTGATAAAATCGAAACATGTAGGAATTGAATTAATTAAGAATTAAAATACAATTGGTTTGGCTTAAATGATTACTTATATAATAACTTATTATACACCCAATTTTTAAGACGGATGACTTTTATATTTAACATCTGTTTAAAATTTATTCATTAATACGGAATAAAAAGTATGTCATTTGCATGCACTACATAATAAAATAAAATAGTAAAATAATAAAAAGCAATAAAAGAATTAATGTGATTAACTAATTATAACATTTTGAAAATATTTAGTTAACGGCTGAGATGTTTCAGTTTACAAGAACGAAATGTTATATGTTTACAAAATATTTTTTGCTAAAAGATTTACTCTAATACTAAAAGAATTATATAACTTTGTCTAGATGTGTTAAGCTACAATTTTTACCTGGGCTTTAAATAAACTAATTTCTGAGGGGATACTCGAACCCTATTTATTTACATTTAAATAAATCAAATTTCTTAAATATTTAGTTAAATGTCTTCTAGAATTTCATGTTTGGCGACACTCCCAAATTCGAGTTAATTTATTTGAATTGCAGGAAAACTTTACTGTCGTAGTTGCAGTTCTAAGATGTGATGCTTTTTTCATAAGCCGTTTTATGTAATAATTGATTTAATGAATTTAAAGCGGACTTTTACTCCTACATTCGTAGGTGTAACAAATTAATTATAATTTATTCATTCTCTAAATCAATTTTTGATAGTCAGCGAATGTTTTGGTTATTGGGTGTTTAAATAACTTTTCCACTGTTGGTTTATCCAATGCGGTGGCTTATATTTTGAATTTAAACCAACGAGTTCAAATTTGGTTGTTGGCTACTGCTGCTTGGGGCTCCCACGTTAATTTATATAAATCGTACCAATTTACAGAAATCTAGAATTAAAACTTAAGGTTGTATTGATAGACTTGTTAAAACTTTCCAAATTTTTAAATATGGTTTCTATAAAGATGGTTACGCTTTACTTTAAACCTTTACATTTGTTTAGCAAATCTACGCTGTTTTCTGCGTATTATTTTAACAATCTAGCCTAAAGTTCTATTACAAGAAGGTAATCTACATTAATAGTTAATTTAATTTGTTTGTTTCTAAGAATTTTTATGTGAATAATTTTATTTATTCTTAGTCATGTTGATGCGAATTAATGTTTTTGTCTTAATGATGGCATCAGCAACCTTAATAAACTATATTTTCCCTTAGAGGTTTCGGCCGGTGAGGATCCTTGAATTTAGAATATTTGTAGCAAATATTCTAAAGAGTGGATGTCCAAGGCAACAACTCACTTATGATTTTCATTTATTAAATCGATTATATTTCCATATTAGATAGTTGTTGTTGCATTAGAAAGATGTTAAATTGGGAATCCGAACTATTTTTAAATGAAATTCAATTATATTTTGAAAATTCAGACTTTACAAATTCATAGGTTATTGATTGACGAAATCTTTGGAATTTGCATATATTGCTTTCGAAAATTTAGCACAATATTTTTTGTGCTAGCTGTAATAAAAGGTTTCCCCCTCTATACTTAAAGACATCACTCTTCTAAACTATCGGGGTACCGCAAACCAACGTTGTTTTAAATGTGAGCCGCAACACCCCTTAAATATGTTCTTAGAACTAAACTCTTCTCGCATATGGTATCGCATTGACGGATAACATCAAAAGAAGTTTTCAAAAATATACCCTGTGCTAATGAATGAAGATGTGATAGTGAAAGGCCATTAAATTACAGCAGAACAGAATACATGTGATGAATTAATTATACATTTGTCAAATATACTGGTGAAGTCGGCAAATTTTTTTAGGTGATATTTTGACCGTTTTGGCAATCATGCTGGGATGCACCATTTAAATTCAGTTATCTAGGAATAGATTTTTTTAAAAATACTGCTTTATGAAAGAAATTCAACAGACTAAAAATATAAATTGATTTACTCTTAGAACTATGTTACGGAGTTTGCATCAACAAGTACGCGGGAACTTCGTATTTCCACGAATCTTGCAATGGACAAGACGTGATGTAGTCTAGCCACTGTCACATTGGTAATGGCATAACTCACAATAAAGTAATTAATCGTTAAATAATTTTTAAATTTGCAATTACCAATATCGCATAGTAATATTTATGTCCCTTAATTTACTAGAAAATTATTTCTGATTCTAATTTTTATTCCAAAATTACAATTATAAAAATTATTTAGATGAATAAATTTAAATATTTGAATTTAGAAATTTTTAATGAACAAATGCAAGTTTGAAAGTTCTATACATGAAGGTATTACATAAGGGTTGAAACTCTATGCTATTGTTAACAGAATTTTATAACTGCGAAATTGTTTTAGTTAAGTAAATGGTTTTTAATTTACTGTAATCGCTGTCCAACATAACTGATACATTATTTTATTTAGTTTGCAACTATTTTTTACATTCATATTCAGTTCTAAAATGCCTAATGTACAAGGAAACCTCGGCAAAACTTCGTAATTAATGAAATCAAGAACTAATAATAAAACTAAGGAGTATGCTAATCTTATATCAGCAGAGATTTTTAATTACATAAGGAACGTCTATTTCGAGCTTCCAAATTTTCCGCTGTTCTCTAAATTTCAATTAAAATTGTTGGAAAGTTATCTTTAATATAACTCACGGCAATCATTATAAAGCGTTAAGCTTCTAAACTGAAATGATAAGGCGATTTAACAATAATTCACCTTTTAGGTGACAAACAAAATAATTTTCAATTTTTTTTTATTAAAGTTTATAAATGTGTATTTGAAAAATCTAGTATATCCGACGTCTTAAGTGTCACTTATATTCAAGATTTAGTTAAATTTCACTTAAAAAAGCTATTATTAAACCATTTTTTTTAAATAATTCAGAATTGCTTAGTTTAAGTACCACTGCACAATTAGAAATGATGCTATTAACTCCTAATCTTATTTAATTAATAAATTCATACAATAATGTACTTCGCAATCTCTTTTTGTGTCTATTTTAACTACTCGTGTGGTAATGATAATATCCAGTATCAATGCAATAACTGACATGTTTATGTGTAATTTGTTTAATAAAGTTTAATTTGAAATTATTTTTAACTATTGCTAAAGAGATTCATTATTTAATACATAAGACACAGACAAGCTACAATAAATACTGCAAAATGTCTTATTGTAAATATGATTTTTTATATTTATACTTAAAAGAACTTCATACTAATTACACTGATAGATTCATATATTTAACCTGTGAGCAAAGCTTCATCCAAATATTGGCCATCAAAAGAGAAATGGGTGGTTAGCTTCGATTATATTTTACTTATGACGATCAAATTAAATTCCCTCACTAGCTTACGTACAACAAATTTTAAGTACTATTGCGATATAAAGTCAAGAATAGTTGATAATTAAACATTAATTTTAGTTTAACGCAAATGTTAATGTTAATGATCAAACGAAAAACCCAGAAAAAGCACTTCATATCTATTTCTGCATACTTAATTTGATATGTAACATAAAATATGAACAAATCAAGTACAACTAGAAAATAATACTGTAATTTATATTTAACTTAATAAAATTCAAACCATACAAGTTTATTAAATAATGTATAGAAAATTATAGTTTTGACAAGATAAGAAAAATCTTAAAATTGCATTAAATTTAGAATTATTTGTTCACATATTTTTATAAATTCTTGAATTTAGTTTTTCTAAGTACATATGTTTAAAATAACTTTTGTGAATCCATGACAAAATAGAAATATTTCTCTCCGTCAGTGACTGTAGCTATTACCTCGTTCTTATAGCGCGATATTGGTTATATCAGATAGCTCTGAGACTCTACAGGAGGGTGCGTTAGATCTGCACTTAAATAGGATTCAAAGGTTTATAGTTTAGGGCGCCAAACGGTGAATCCATTAGATAGAACAGAGTTATATAGTGAAATAGTGACCGTTTGATACTATTTGTTTCTGGGGATAATATAAACGTGCACACTTGAAAGAAAACAACCAGGTTTTAATCAGAATTTAATAACAAGCAATTATTAAAAGAAAAATATAAATTAATAACAAGGTTTAGAAAACAAAATGAATCTTGTTTCATAATAACATTTTATTTGAAATGACTTAAAGAATGCAAAATAAATACTTAGGTAGAGATTCCCTTTATTGATTTCCTTGTAACTTTACTGTCCGATATTCATTTGAACTGCATGTGGAATTTGTCCAGATCCCCTTGTTTGAGTAAGGAATCCCAAGATGCAGAATGCTGAAAATACACATAAGAAGTAGTAGGTTCATAAAAACTTGAAAATTAAGGAATAGGTAAAATATACAAGGAATTCTATTATCGAATATAGTTCTGACTTATTTTTGAAAAAATATATAACTTCGAATGTTTGCAATTATGTTGTGTGATTTTTGAATCTTTTGAAATCTTCTTAAATCTATATAATTATTTCCTTTTAATAATAAATGATTATACACTACATTAAGTAATTTCATTTTTTACACAATATTTTTATTTATAATTTATTCAATAAGGCATTCTTTAACAAACTACTGAATACACTTCCGAATCTCTTTAAAGAATGCCATGCGCGTTAGTCAAACATGTTCGTAAATTTACAACGTTGCCAGTTTTATTTTTGAATTGAAATGTAGCTACTTTTCTGAAAAATACTACAACCGAATATAAATTAATATATGAGTTGAAATTTCATTGTTAAATTAAATAAACTAAATACAATAAAATTACTTACTAATGTATGTATATACAAATATACAAACAACAATGCAACGTTACAAGGCGATATACGATTACAAGTTCAATGGTTATTTATCTACTCCACCTTGGTCGGCATACTCTCTCTCTCTCTCTCTCTCTCTCTCGAACTGCAGCAAATCAGGTCTATATCTTTGCTACTTGTATAAATGCCACTATGCAGGTCACAATATTACAAGTTGTATGGCTATTTAGGTCACCAGTTATAAAATGACTCATTTTTTGCAGAACGCACACCAGTAAGTTCTAAAATAGCATTAGTTAATTGAAATGGTATTTCACAACGAATTAGTACAAGATTTATTCTAATATTGATCGCTCTACAAAAATTTTTCCATTTTTGCCGAAATGAGTGTTTTTGAGTTTTATAGAATAGACCATCAAGTATTCTTTGAAAATATAATAAATAGGTGGTGTTGTTAGTGTTTTGAAATTTATTTAAAAAATACTAGAGTATGATTAATACATTAATTTTTTGTGAACATAGACTCTGATTATTTTAGTACTCGTACTATTGAAGTAGAACAATTTGAGATTAGTGCCTAGAAGAAACGCACAAAGAGGAGTCTGAAAGCTTCTACCTTGTGTACTCTTTACGGGATGTTGAGAAATCAATCATCAGTAAAAAGAAATATTGATATTAAAAAATATACACGTTTAACGCTATTTTCAAAAAGGCAGTCGGAAGAACACCAAGTTAAAGCGTCTAATGATCTATTGGAAATGAATGTTACTCACTTTATATTGGAAGTTGATGATGTAGATTTTCTTATGCCAATGCCGTCTAAAATTACGTTTTAGTTTTTGATCCTATTCTAATTTGTTTTGTTTTTTAAGATGGCAAAGATTATTATAGTGACTGGTATATGCCGAAAATGTACACTGACCTTTTTAAAATTTGAAAATATGAATGAGGAATAACATTTTTTAGTAACTAAACTAAATTCAAAAACACACACATTACGTTAATTCGCATATCCATAGGGAAATGTGGATTGAATAGATTTTGTTGGACTAAGTCAAAAGTATGTCAAACAGTACCCATCAAATGTTAAGCATGGCACCATATTCGCGTAGTTTATTAAGTATACTAAGTTAGTATCAATATATTTGCTAATTTACTAAAAATAAGTGCTAAAGCAATTGGATTTTTAAATCCTCACTTATTTATTAGCCACTGCTTTAAAATTCCATCAATTACTTTACTTTGGAACGGATATTTTAAAATTAAAACGATATGGTGGATATAAATCCAGTACTGTAGCGGAAAAGTACGTTTAAGATCTAATATAAAATAAGGAAGGAGTTCTGAAGATATTTTAGGTGGAACCGATTAAGTTTTCCACGAGCGCATCCAAATACTACTGCTGCAACTTCCAATCCCTTATCATAAGGTAGCAATTTTATAAACTGTACAAATTCTGTGGCAAATATCTATAATTGAATACTAAATTTTGAATACTAAATTTTTCCTCTCATTACTTTGTAACTGGTTATGCAACGCATATTATGAACATTTCATTACCAGTTGCAATATATTTTTCATTTTATCACCAATTATAAAAATTATCGACTTTTATGACTACTATAAGTTATAAAAATGCTATTCTACATGACCAAATTAGAATAAATTATTTATATTATACAAGGTGGCAACGATATAGCAGATACATTTTAATTTGCGCGACAAAAGACGCTTATAAACTGTGCCTAAATAGCATAGTTTTCGAAATATTTGCAATCGAAGTTTTCAGTCCGGTCCTGCTTTTTAAGTTGGACTACTAGATTGGACAAAAAATGACTGGTCGGATATAACTTTGGCCACTGACCGAAGCCTAACAAACGCATACGATTTCAGAACACCATTGGTGAATAATCATTCGTCGATTGTAATTATAAAAATACCCCATACACTAATTACCGTTTAAATTAAAAAGTTTTATTTTCTTCCTTAAAATTGCTAGATACTATTTTTAATATGTATACATTTAAAAGCATTTTTTAAACCTTTAAAGACAGTCGTGACGTTTTCGTTACATTTCAAATTAATTGTTGTTATCAACTAAATTTAATACAAATTTAAATGTTTGCCAAAAGATTAAAAATAATTTAGGCTTTAACACGAAGTTAAACTGTTTTTGATATTGATCGATATTATTAATATTTACACTCCCGTGTTTTGTATATAATTTAAATTTTGTGAAAATAGTTAAAAATCTAAACGATAAATGAATTCATTAAAATTTGGCGTAATTTATATTTAGTAAAAACTATGTTCATACAAATTAATGTACTTAAATAAAACTTATGCCTTTAAGATATTTATCAAATAAGTTTATAATAATTAATGTGTAAGTAATTATAATTAACCAGTAATAGTGTTTTACTACATACAAGTAAACTTAGATGATTAAAGAAATACGTTCGACTATTTTTTTATTAAAACAGTGGGCGACCTTGACTCGAAAAAGTATTCTAATGGTAAAGGTAACATGATACTGCGTCAACAAAACAGTCACATTTATGTTTTTAAGTACGTTTCATCGTGAAGGATATTACAGGTCTGTATCATGATAGATTTTTACGCGAAAATTTAAAAAACTCTTTTTTACGTTAGATTAAAAATTCCAAGAGATTTATGTTCACAGAGGGCTTGGGTATATGTGTGTTCAATAATGCTTTTTATATCGGGGACACTCTGAATACTTAAATGATTACAACTATTATAATATTAATTAGGTAATTTGTATTATTTTAAAATGCCTAATTTGAATAATAAAAATTAAAAACTATTTAATAACATCTTATAGAAATTAAACATTCTTAAAGAAATGTAAGACATTGTCTAAATCTAAATTACTAAGTCGGTACTAAAAATTCTTGAACGTTCTTTAATGTAAATTAATAATGTTGCTTTATAAAATAATTCGAGATCATATTAGTGTCTAGATAACCTAGGTTACCTGAATTGCACAAAATAAATGCATTACCATAGGAATTAGCAACGAACTACTTGAAATGTTGTAACTGTATTTTTGTGAATTTGTACTAATTTATTATTATTCTGGTGTTACATTAATTAAGCGTAGCCTTAGAAAGTGTATATGTAATTGATTTTCTGTTGCCCCCTCGTATACATTGGTATTTAATTTAAAACTGTTTCAAGGTAAATTTAAGTTTATTTATTCGGAAAATAGCACATAAACTCACTGGTTTAGAAATAAATTGTTTTTGTTTGTACATACGAAACACTTTTTGCGTTATAAATGAGTACAGCCAACACTGGACTCGAATAGGATGCCAGGGCGCGCTTTTGTGATGTCATCGATCACAGTCTTCGGTAAACCGTAATAATACTGTACGGTAAGGTTGGCTAATTATAAGAACTGTGACGAATTTTGGACTTTCAGAAACAACATTCCAGGATTATGTGCATATTTTGAAATAGGTGAATTTGTTTCTAACGGAAAATACAAATTTGACAAACAAACCAATTTGTTATAACCTTAAAATTAATTTTCCTGAAATAGAAGTGAAACAGTTCGGATGTGTTAAATTAAACTGTAAACCGTGAGTGGCCAACAAGACAATTTTAAAAACATTCCAATTAATATTTAATTTCTCCAAATTAAAATAATAATTACGTAAAGAACGATTGTAAATTCTTTTATAAAATTGTATTTAAAAATGACCGTTGAAAACAACATTCAGTCAACGAATTAATTAATAAACAGTTGACTGAAGGTTCCACTAAATATTGTTTAAAATGTTCTGAAAATTTTAAATTTTTAAAACTGCAACAACTATATTTAGTGTAAAACAATTAGGCTAAACCGTTAACCATGAACGGCTTATTCGAAGAATAATGTTCAAACAAGATAAGATAACAGAGTATCCGTTAGATGTGTCCACCTGCAACCGGCCTATCACCAATAAACACATTTCATAGTGAAATTTTAAGTCAACGTGACAATGGCATTTTTAATAAGTTATAAAAAGTTTGTTAACCGACAAAAAAAATACCAAATTTTGGCAAAATACTTAACCAGTGGGGGCGAAACTTTTAGGCTAGTTCAACAATCAAAACGTTAAATTTTCAAAATGTAAAATTACATGAACGCATTCAGGGGAAGCAATCAGTAAGATTACCACCACCGACAATTTTTGTGTAAATATCTGATCAAACCGTCCAAAATTACAACTAAATGATCTCCCCATACACAACCCACCTTGGGAGTTCACCCGAGATATCTTCAGGAAACTATATTACGACCTCCCTGCATATAGTCTGCCTTGGGAGATTAGTTTACCAGAGACATATTCCGAGAAATATATTACAACCCGGACCCACAGGCTTCTTGGAAGATTAGTTCACCAGAGAGCTATACCACGACCTTCCTGTGTACCAACAATACATTGAGAGATTAGTTCCACCGAGTCGGCTTCAAAGCCGTCCCCGTGTACCAAGAAAGGTGCCAAGAAGAATATGCCAACATATAAATAATGATTGTAAATAATTGTTATAATAAGAACACTAGAACGATTGTGCACAAAAAGGCTCTTTTGGTAAAATGAAGTGAGTGCGAGTTACGGTCAAGAGGTTAATTTACCTTCAATATTAACATCGTATTGGTAATAATAAAGATGCGGAGAACATGTTGGTGATATTTTCCAGCTATTTAGTTAAATTTTTTAACATTTTATAAAATTGTAATTCTCGATTAAGTCAGGCGCAAACGATCTTTTTTTCAACCCTTCAAATATTCAGGGATGCTTTCCATATAGCTACATACTGGTATTGGAACCATTATGATACAATTAAAACAGAAATTAAATATGTCCATTAAATATGTCCAAAAGAAGTAATTTTCTTTGTTTGAAGATATGCAGATTCCGAATTTTCAGCATAAATTTAATTAAGATCTTAGCTAAATTTTACTAGTTAAACAGCAGGCAAAGGAGCATGTTTTACTTATCTTAAATACTTAAGGTTTCTTTGATCAGAGTAATTGAAGTTGAACCCGTTACTAAAATAAAAATAAAATAATTAATTATACAGGAAGTCTATGACAGAGTAATAAAATTGCAATTAATTAAAAGAAATTAAAGTGTGCAAACAAGAATTTAAGTGAATTGAAATAAATGCAAAGAGAAGATTGCGAAGGAAAATCAATAAAGATAATTAAAGGCGATTTGCCTAAAGTAAGTTGTGGAATTAAATCAATTTCATGTCATCCAATTAAATAAAATCCATGCCTGACAAAATTCACATGGAAAGTAATACGAAAGCTGAAGAACAGCAAATAAAG
>JAHWXV010101878.1:0-11010 GCA_024586415.1 Phrixothrix hirtus
TGAGTAATAAGAGTGGCAAGTAGAATACATACAAAAAATTTCATTACATTCTGAGAACGTGGGTTGCATTTCAATATTTAGCTGGATGATTTGACATGGATTGATCCCGTTGTGATGTTATTACCTAGAATGAACACCAAGGGAGACCTGCTGCCATAAGTAATCGCACCCCAAACCATAACACCCACAGTGTGGTGTACGTGCTTTTCGACTGTAAATAGAAGATTCCGTCGTTCATCCCGTCCGCTTCTAACTCTCATACGACCGTCGTGCATTGCTAAACAAAATCTAGATTCGTCACTAAAGACAACACAACGCCATTCAAGGTTCCAAGGTTCCTTTTAATTAGTGTATCTGAAGATGGTTCTAAGATAGGACCGAAACAATTGTTATTCAATCAATATCTTAATAAAAATATTCGGACAGGTTTCGTGTTTTTCAATAATTTTTATCTAAAATCCTTTAATTTTCTTTAAATAAACCGATTCTTCACAAAATACGTAGTTTTAAATGATGTTTTCGTTTATATTGCGCTGTATTAATCTTCAAATTGCTTTCATAATTACTTGCTTGAATTTTAAGTAATGATTTTTGAAAGGTGTTTTGTTAATGGTATAAAATTATAACTTTTGTTTATTAGGCGCCTGTCTCGCTAGAAATCATTGTGAAATTCAATTTTGTAGTCTTCTTTCATTAAACTTTACACTATAGGGTTTTTCAAAAGTAAGAAGTAACCCTTAATTGCTTATATCCTTTTTATTTTTAGTACAATCTTCCAAATTTTGATACCGCTTGATCACTCAAAGAATGATATTTTTTAATGCTGTGAGTCGTTATGCAACGACAGTTTTCGTTACCGCATTTGTTAACGTTAATAAACGAAATGCTTTTTTCATTTTTATATGCAAATGAAAGTGGTATTACCTTTGCAAACCCGCATCGACCGATTTAGTATTATTGTAACGTAATGTAACTTTTATGCAGCTTTTGGAAGGCTACGTATTTACAATGGTCTCAGAGCTGGTCCATTTGTTGTTTTCAGAAGCCTGTATGAAAATTTGAAAAAAATGGCTCTGCTAACAGTGCAAGGAAATCAAGAAAACATACAGTGGAAAGAGATGTTATAGTCGCCGAAGTTTAGCAAAAATTGTTAACAATAATCGCTATAGTGTATACAGTACCAGTCAAATAGCAAGACGTCTAGAAATAAACAGCACCACAGTATCACAAATACCAAAGAGGCAACTTAAATTGTATCACTATAAAATGCAAATTTTGTTCGAAATAAGAGGAAAAGTGCAAAAATTTCACGAAATGATTTTGATTTTCGAATGATATCTGAAATTCAGGTGAATTCCACGGTGGCTTGATAACATGGTCTGAACGAATAAAACGAATTTTCGCCTAAACAGTGGTGTGAACACTCACTTTTTAAAAGTTATTGTGTGATGTGATATAAATGTTTTATTATTCGACCTTACTTTTTTGAAGTGATCAAAAATAGACTGACAAACCAGCTACCTTGACAAAGATCATTATTTGAATATGCTCCGGGATTATAGGAAATCAGCTTTGAGAAACCACGACATTGGAAATATCTCTCCGTCCTACATTGTCTAAAAACTAAGGTTTTTTCCAGTGACTTCCCACTTAAATAAGTGTAGAATGTATTATGAACTGACTCAAGAGAGTTTCCATACACCAACAAGCAATTCGAACTTTTTTGCACTCATTCAATACTTTACAAAGTTTCGTGTTTTTCATGAATTTTATTAAATTGTTCAGTCCAAATTACATAAAATACTTTAGATTGAAAGTAGCATAATAGTAAAATATCGCAATACCATTAGCAACTAAAAAGTTTTGATACTCCCGAAATTGTTCTAGAAAATTTCGGTATTAACTCACAGAAAAACCCTGTCACTTGTATATGTTTGTTTGATGAAAAAATCTAGTTTTTAATTTGGTTTCACAAAGACGCGTAAATTAAGATGCAAAGATGGACGTCCCTGTGCCAATGCGTCAGTTAGTGATTACATTAAGATCAGAATAAAAATCTATGAGAAAAATAGCAAAAATTATTAAAATTACATGCAACAATTTAGTGTATCCTAAATAGATATAAATAATTGAATACATTCGAAAATAGATCGCGTTCAGATCGTTCGAGACGGCTGAATGCTCCACACATGAGAACTATTCTACTCGTACAAAGTATTAATAAAAACCTTGAAATAAGTGCATTAACTTAGCTAATATGATACTAATAGAATCTAATGTAGAAGTTGTGCCAAAAAGAGTAAGAAATTTACTTCGTGAAGAAGGTTTTATGGCCGAGTACCTCATAAAAAGCCTTACAAAGCAGTAAACATAGAAAACTGTTGATATAAACAAGCGCGATTTCTAAGGATCTGAGTTAAAATTCAATACTTTTGGTAGCTATGAATGGCAAATGGTGTGGTGGAAAAACACTAGGAGCTAAATACTAAAAATATGTGTGCTACTGTAAAGCATGTCAGAGAAAAATTTTAGTTTGGGATCGTATGAGTGCTTCAGGGGTCAGCAATTTGGAATTTACTGAAGGCACAATAGATAAGTATATTTATTGAGGTATCCCAAAGAACACAAGATATTTAAATCCATGTGAAACGTTTATTAAATGGAAAATTTCATTAAGTAAAGAATAATTTACGAACTTTGATAAATTATCTGTTTAATTGAATTTTTACGGGATTTTATATAGGAGGTATGATCAGGAAATATGGTGAATAAATTTATCACAAACAAAATAATAGGTTATTCAACGTACTCTCCTGACTAGCGATACATTTATTCCAACGTCGCTTCCATGATCGGAAGCATTTGTGTAAGGCTTCTTTCGGGAGGGCCTTCAGCTGCTCCGTCGTGGCCTTTCCAATATCGGAAATGGTGTTCAGATGTTTTCCTTTTAACACGGTTTTTGTATTTGAGAAGAACCAGAAGTCGCATGCTGCCAAATCTGGAGAGTAAGGCGGATATGGACAGAGAGGAACCTTTTTTCGGCCAAAAACTGGCGGATCAGAAACAGGGTGTGGCACCTTACTCGTCTCATTTGCAAATTATCAGTTAAACTGCTTTGCATTGAGCCGTGCGAGATGTGCAATTCTTCAGCAAGCTCTTGTATGCACGTTTTTATCTGTTTTTGAGGTCAAAGGACGTTATAACCGTTTCTCGTCCTCATCCGACTCATTTCCGCCTTTAAATCGCGCATACCACTTGTAAAAGGTCTTCACAGTCACCACATTATCGCCAAACACTGATTTTAACATTTCATGAGCTGACACTTTTTACTATTAACGCGTTGCTCAAAATCCATGATACGCGACAGACCTCCAACACGACCTCACTCTTCCTGCTCTGGAAGCCGAATAACACTGACTATCTGAAAGAGTCAGGCCTTCGGACTTATTACTTCAGAGCAGTTGCTGCTATAAAAATTCATTGACTGTATTTTTTGATCATACCTCGTAAATACCAAGATAAATCGTTCTCTATTTTAAAATGTCTTTATTTGCCAATTTTTCATGTGCATTTAGTAACTTTGATCAAAATAAATTTCAGTTTGTATTTATATCATTAAATTAAATATAGATTTTCTTAAAATCGAATAGTATAAACAGTTTTTTATCTAAAATATCAGATAATTTTGTGTATTTATTAGGTATAATCGGGCATTAACGAAACATAGACAGTGTTTCGAAAAGATTCATCGCTAAAATTATAAAAGCTTTTTATTATAAATTTCTTCAAATGGTTATAGTTCGATTTTGTGAAAATTTACGTTTCAGAATGCATATAAAATATTTCTGAATTAAATAAATGATATATGTAATGTATAACGTTTCTCATATATTGAATACATTTTATATAAACCAAGATTAGAATGGAAGATATAAATAATCGAATATATATTTTAATAAATGTATATTTTGAAGTTTTTAACATTTAGTGTAGATGTACATATGTTTCTGACTTACAATTTCTCATGTCAGTATTGAAATTCTGCTGAATGAGTAAATCCCTTGTCTATTCTGCTTTCCAATAATCCCATCCCGCCTGTGATATGCCACCGAAAATCTGTACACATCTGTAGTCGACTGCCTGCCACGTGCTTGTCGTTCGTTTGAAAGCTTTAGATTTATGGCAACCTAGAAATTCCTTTAAAGCATTCGCTTGACTTCACAATAATCGTTTCTTTTGGAGGAGGTTTTCTATGTTTAATTGCGCGTGTGTGCTCTATGGAGCGATGGAAAATATTAAAAATCTAGGACGATGGCACATGTTAGAGATAGTTATAGTAACAAATTCAATCGATTTTGAACAGTCTATTATCTTTTCAAGATTTCTGACACTAACATGAATTTGATAGATATGTCTTGACCAATTAATCACTAGAATTAAACAATTAAATGCCATTTTTCACAGTGCATTCAAAAAAAACATCGCTTAACGATAATACACATTTGTACTGATTATATGAACCATTTTTATAAATAGTGCTTGCATTTTAATTCACATAGGTATAATTAAAAATATATTTGAATTCATAAAAATTTCAAATTAATTTCATTTGTATTTTTAACTGGAATTTGGTATTGAATTGTAATGTTCGCTATTAAACTAAATATTGGTTGTAGAATAATTAAAATAATAACAGAGATGCACTATATGTATACTCATTAATGGCTAAGGTCGGATCCCAAAAAGTTGTTCTCTAATAGTATACCGTTTTCGCTTATGTAAACGTTATCGGCACTTGATTTCACATTTAAAAAATATTTTGGTGCATTTTGTTTTATTGGAAATTCACTGGAACAGTTATTAAAATTACATTTATAAATTGTACACGAACCCACTAAGCAGTTTAAAATTATTATATGAAACCATATTTAATTAATAGCAAATATTGTTATTAAAATAACAACCAAATTATATTTAACTAATACTAGATATAATTTAAATAATTAATTAATCAAACTAGAAAAAATATAAAACTGGTCAAGAAACATTAAATCAAATTTTACAATTTCTTTAAGATACATATATAAGGCGATAGATGATACATTAAACGAATAAATCGTTGGTAACGTTGAAAGCATTTCATCTATAGTTACAATGAAAGTGTTGTGGCTGAATAAGCGAGCCTTTTTAAATTTATTCATAAAAATTAATTTAATCCCTATTTTAAACGTATATTTAGCTATTTCGATCATAATGTAACGTCAATTCATCCCACCAAAAGTGCGACTACTAAATGCGCATATACTATTGAATTCAACCATCAGATCCCGCTCAATGTCAACATCGATAACTTGTTCGTTTCTTGACTAACAGTCAAATCTATTATATTCTATTCTGGGATCAAACACGGCAATCTTTATACTAAATAATTCATCAGTGATCGGTAGTTAAAATAATTATGAAAGTGCATCAAGACTTTACTACACTGTACTATCTTATCCTCCTTAATTTACATCTTCCTAACTTAGCAGTGCCACAAGCTAAATTCAAATAAATACAACTTCCATTAGCGTTTCCACTACCAGGTATTCTAAGGTGAGTGCAAAAGATTTATTATCTTAACTGATGCCAAATAAAATATTTTATAATTCAGAAATAAATTACAGTCTACTATTCTAGCGCTAATTAACGCAAACAGAAAGAGTGGAATTATGTTACAAAGTATAGGTACGAATTACAATTACAATCATTTAAATTAAAAAGCCAAGCAAAGAATCGTGTCTTACATTACTCCTCTGAATTTGACTGATTTAGCGTTACTTGATGCCTATCCTCTGTGGGCTTTAATTACTTTATCAAATTAGTCTGAGTATAGTCTTTCTAATTTCTGCCAATTTTCGTTCAATGGTTTGGCGTTTTTCTTATTCACTTTCCTTGTGTTTGAAATATTGGCAATAGGAGGCCGCCTCCGGTGATACCACCTTATAGTTTTTTATATAACTTGACAATCTGTAACATTGTTCGTTAGTAAAGAAAAGTAACAAAAATTGTAATGAAGGAATAATTAAAATATTTTACACGGGACTAAAAATAGCAGGAACAAAAATAAAACAATAAATCAGCAACAATTAAATTAGAATATTGAACCAAGAAGAATAAGTAAACAAAGGACTTAACCCGTGGAAATACTTACACTTGTTGTAAGGAAAGAAAATTCATCCAACCCTTGTATTGACACGGTAAATATGGGTACCAACGAAAATCCTGTAAAAGAGTATAAAAAAGACACTAAATATGTGGAAATAGTGAGATGGGTTTCAAAATTTTGAACAACTGTGTAATATTAAAAAAATTGCTGGTTGTTCTAAAATTCGTGCAAAGAAAGAAATAATGAAATCCATATTCTACAAAATTTCATTCTTATTTTATATAAAAAATAATTTTTCTAAACCGAATATTTACAATAACATTACCTTTATTGTAATAAATGATCAAAAACAAATTGTACGGGTAAAGGCACTATGAACGTAAACATTTTAGTTTAAATAGACAGTGTCGAATTTTACTAAAATAGATGGATATTGGGAATATGTGACGTAACTTGTAAACTTTACATAAGTAAAACTGATTATTAACAAATGATTTTTTCCGCGTCCTATGAACTCTCAACACTTTAAACACAAAATACATTGCAAACTCAATGATCGAATGCTTAATTTAATAAAATGCAACTGATGTAATAAAATTCTGGTATTCCCCCAATTGTATTTTATTTGTATATACACAGTGTGTATTTTAGTTTTCGTATGTGGATATGTTATGTAAGCCACCATCAAAACTTGAGTTTTTTAATTATAAAATTATTTTGGAATTCTTGCAAAATAAGAATCTTTATGATTCTTTGTTGGCTGTATTATTTCAGTCGTGTTGGTTGAGTGTAGTCGAATCCAGTTATATGTAAGTTCAGACTCATGCCTGTTGTATTTTTTCACGTTTCATACTATTATTATTAAATTTACTAGTATATAGGCAAAGACGTCGACCACATCGAAGATGGCCATGAATATACGAGGTTTAGCAACTTAATTCCCGAATTTGTACGATGAAAAGGAACACATTGCAACAAATACAAAAACTGTTTTATATTTATTCAAAGTGATGTCCAGTTACATTAATACGCCTATAACAACATTGTAAAAGTTGTTGAAAATAGTTGGCGAACACATCCAAAAAAACTCTTTCAGTTCGGCTGTTACATTTTTCTTAATACCGCCTACGTCTTGAAATCGGTTCCTTTCGACGACAGTTTTCACTTTAGAAGACAAAAAACATCCGCAGGAAAACTGAAGGTATTTAACCATCCAACACCAAACAGATTTAAATTGCTTAGATGATTAATGCTTTCACAAGAAGCAAATTTTTAATAAATATCAAAGCGATTTAATAGCAATTAGGCAACATTATAATTTAAGTAAACAGTTAACTAAAATTTAAATAGTAAGTCGTTACAAGTGCATAAAAAATATAGTCATGAATCAATATCATAACTGAAAATTAATTTTACCTTTCTGATGAAAGGATTATTGTTGCACCCTCCCCTATAACGTTTGCACGCTAAGTGCATGATTACACCACCGCATCTATCTCAACTTACAGTTACTAGTGTCTAGCTCCCGGTAAATATTCCATATTTCCTGGAGTGTGATTCATACAAAGAGCCAATCCTATTATTGAAGGTCCAGCTCATACTACTAAAGCAGGCACCAAATTTGGCAGTGATAGTGGGTGACCACTTTCAGTGCACGTTGGAAAATAGCGAATGGGCTCAAGGAATGTGTTAAAGCATTATTTGGTCAGATGCAAATACTAATATGTGCACCTCATCAACTGTACAAGAAGTATAGTTCAAATCGTAAAAGAACATTCCACTACTTCTTCTGGAATTTGTGTAACGGCATTGCAAATTACGAAAGTACATCGTTGACTTCCTTGCATTCATTATATGTATTCTAGATTGATTTATTCCTTATAGATGAGAAAAAGGGACACTGTTAAGCTTGTAGATACACGAAGGTCTCTCAGTGCAGTGGCCTTTATTCTTGCACGGTAGTCTCGGTTGTGTGTTCAATTATATACCATTACTGTCCAGAGTTTCAAATAGTATCCGTAGATTTATGAGTCGAAGGCACTTCAGTAGTAAGACAAAGCAAAGTCTAACACATCAATGTCATTACACCGACTCGCCACAGATTTTATTCCATTTCTTGCCGTCAAATTTCTCTATGCTTTCATAGAAAATGCTATCAATTGTAGCGGTATCGGGTAAACAATGCAAAGTTTTGTATGTTGATTACAAAAGCTAATAACCGTGAACTTCAATGAGAATATTTGTCTGGAAACGGAAGAGTTCTGTCTTGTTTATAGCATTCCCGAGATAAAAATGCCAGTTGTTGTATGTATCATTTGTTACAAAAATTTGCACATTTACATGAGAATTTTTAAAATTGCAATACATCATTTATCAAATATTTTCTTGTTGCAAGAGAATTACAAATGTCATTTTTGATGCATTTAGGGTCGTACAAATGCTATATCAAATTTACCCCCACAATCTCAAAGGACTACGATCTGTACATGTATATTAGCCTTTAACTTATGTATAATACGTATATTCCTGAAAACTCTGGACTTGTGCTCATCGTTTCAGCGTGTGTACTAACGCTGCATCACTGGTCATCTCACAAGCACACGACTGACAAACCTTATAAATCTAAACTTAAAGATAGCGACTATGATAGCTTTGTCCCATGAGCACATTTGTTCGTAGCATGACAAAGATGGCCGATATGCGTAATTATAATATTGGAGAAAGGTCGACACAGGCACAGGCATCAATAAAAGGCCTAGAATAAGAATTATATAGCATGTCTTTACAGAGCAGGACCTTTATTGGCTTCTTATTCACAGCAAATATTTTGTCCTAGGCCTTTATAATCCCTCCATCCTCCCATCAAACTATCCTTTGAAAGTGTTTTGTTTATAAAGGTTACTTAAAATTTATTGCTCTTTAAAGATTGAGCACCTTTATTGATTATGATACAAGGATCTAAGACGACTAAATCGGGGTGCTGAAAGGCAAATAATTTGCCAAATTTTAAGAAGCTCTCTTTGTAGCTATACATCTACCAATTAATCTCCTTTGGAACGCAAAATGTTGAATATTATAACCAGTCGGTAGAAGTACTTATAAAATTTTGATTTAAACAATGATACTTTAGTTTGCAACATAATGCCTTAATATTCTTATTTATTAAAAATTAAGCAAAAAATATATATCAATGTTAAAAACTGAAAATTAAAAATTCTATCAACCCTATCCAAGTTGGGATCTAGGTACTATATTGAAAGCAGTTACATTTAAATGCACTAGTAGTTATTATGTAATTTATGTAAGTGTGTTCTTTAATAAGATTAAGACGTAAACACATTTTATCAAAATTTGAATGATGACTTTGATAAATGCGAGTAATTAGTAGAAAGTGTAGTTAATGGATCTATTCATATACTAGATGTGGTGTATTAGGTAATGCGCCAAATGAAACCAATTTGGTATGCTTATATTTATCAACTGAAATCTTTTCTTAATTGCTATATATAACATGAACAACGTTGGCATTTAAAAAGGTTTCCGACGTGTCTCTATCTGATTGATTTCCACATCTTACGAAGCTATTTGTTTATTTAAAGACAGCTAAAACTTCAATTTCCTGACGACGATGTAATTTATTGCTAGTTTGTTGGATATTTTACCGTTAATTTTTACACTTGTGATGATATTTTCTCTTTGTATAAACCGTTGTTATTTATATTACGGGGAGAGTCTTTTATGTTATTTACCTGCCCATGAAAAAAATAAATTTTATAGTGTCATCTGCAAGTTTGGTTCCAATCTCTTAACATTTGGCATTTGTATATCAGTTTAAAGAAGCGAAAATGAGTGACTTGAGACTAAAGTGACCAGATTGTAAAGAAAATGCGGCATAGTTACGGGAAAAGCAACCTTATTTATATCTTACTTAAGATGCGAGCGTCCCGCATTTACGTCATTATACGATCACTTTACTTGAGATTTGAACACAAAAGCTTTATCCAAAGATCAAGACATCTTCTATAGAATTATAACAGGGGATGACACCTGGATACACCACTGGGACCCTCTTATGAAACAGAAGTCCATGCAATAGGTGTACAAGTACTCTCTACCACTTAATAAGGCGAAGATGAAATTTTCTGCATGAAAAGGGATGACGGCAGTTTTCTGGGACGTAAAGAAGATTCCCTTCATTGAGTATATCCCAAAAAGGTCTATTATAACAGGAAATGTCTATAAAGACACCGTTAACTACTTGAAGGCGGCTATACACGAAAAGCGGCTATACAATTATGCTCAAAAAAACTCTGGTTCTGCACGAAAACAGAAAAGTACATAAAGCACGAATTATTCAAGCAGTAGTCACTGAATCCGCCTTTGAGAAATTATAACATCCCCCTTATACTACCGATATCGCCTCGTATGTATTCAAAACTCAAAATACAATTGAGAGGTCGTCGCTTTTTATGGAATGGCAGCTTGGAAAACACCGTGGAGTCGTATTTCGCTGAATTACCAAACGAAATTTTTTTGAAGGTAATAGCGGTATTACAAAAACATTAGAATAAGTATGTTAGTGTTAATGGTTATTACGTTGAAAAATACAATCATGTTTGTTTCCCAACTTGTTTTAATATCTTTGAAGATAACAAAAATCTCCCCTCGTATAAATGTACAAAAATATTTAAGTTTAAATATAACGTGTATTGTAAAAATTAAAAAACGTGTAAAATCGGTAATTGATCAAGCGTTATATACATTAAAGTTTTTAAAAAATATTTAATAACCTACATAACATCTGCTGTTTATGCATGATGTAAATTAACTAAAATCTACTTGTTATTTAAAGTACATGCATT
>JAHWXV010101893.1:0-16702 GCA_024586415.1 Phrixothrix hirtus
ACACTTGCAGTTTGTCTGAACGTAGTGACCCACGTAACAATTGATTTCCGGTCCGGGACAGGGGCCACCGGGGCTAAATTAAAGCGATTCCGAAAGACGCGCTGGGTTGCTGTCACAGAACATCCGCTCGAAAAGTAGGCCTCAACAGCAAAAGCACGCTCCTCACTATTCCAACGCATGATGGCGACTGAACTGTGTCGGGACACAACTTTATAGTTTCGCCTCTCGAGCGAGACCACTAGCGCTCCGCTACGACAACAACCGACTGAATGGCGCGCATCTTAAAAAAGGAAGTTATGCTGCCGCACCCTGTATTTAAACCAAATCGTCTGTTTCAAGACGCCAGTTTACCGTCGATAAAAATGTAATTTACTCATTTAAAACAACATAATAATAATATTCTCCTAAATTTTGCTATAAGTGATTAAGTATTAAGTAAATATTGGTTTTTATAGTAAAAGACAAAATGTTTGCTTTTATCCTTTATGGCTGGTTATGCAACCAATAATATGTAGATGTGTTTTCTATTCTCTGCATAAATTACTCCAAGTTTGTATTTTTCATTATAAATGTACATGATGAACTATTAGCTCCCTCAGCCACGCTACTCAAGCATGCTTTAAGCTTGATGGCACCGTACACCATTTTTTTTAGTTTTGGTATAAATGCCATATGACCATAGGAATTAAAATAAATTACACAAAATCAAATTGGTTCTTTTAAATACATAGTTAGGGCATGAAACTAGGCGTTAGTAAGTATCGTAACCATGGATGAACTAAATTTTCTACGTGGAAGCCTTACTTTTCGCTTTTTATACAAACTAGGTACGGATACTAACACTGATAGCAGAACTGAAGGCGAAAGACGCAAATCAAACAAACTAAAGAGACGTTTCCAATGCATTAGCAAAGGCGACGGCCCAACAGAGTAACTTATTATATATTCTTTATCTATATCTCAGGGAGCGGTGCACAGAGGAAGACTTGACGTTTTCGCATTTATCGAAAGTTTAGTAGTTGGGCGGTGACTACGAAAGTTTGCAAAAGAGGGCGCTGCTATAAGCTCATATAAATCCACTCAAACTATTCTATAACTTTCTTGCCATTCCGAATTAATAAAAATTACAAGTATCACGTCAATAATAAAAGTATGTGTTACACTATAACAAAAATTTAAAAAAGCATTTATACTTCATTTGTCAGCAGAACTGTACCTTATTACATTAAAACCATCGCTTTGCCCACTAAATTTACTGTTGGTAGCGGTTAATTGATGTATAATGCATTTATTTGACAATTTCCAACGTTTTATCATATTTAATAATCTAAGCATATATGCAGTATATATATATATCCAAGGAACGAGTAGTTTCGCTCCATACAAGTTCCCTATGATAGGATTGACTTTGTGTAGCTGCGCATGCGCATAAAAATTTTATGCGCGTAACAATTTCTAAGTTATGATTACTGAGGTTGACGAATACAACTTGTAGTCCAAGATATGAGTTCCATTTGACCACAGTTATTCCTTGAGTGGAAACTGCTGGTTTCTGTGTATATACTTATAATTTAATTTTTATTCTCACCATCTATACGTGATTAACTTAATTACTGCCTAACTATAACATGTGCACTGATAATGACTGCATTCACCGGATGCGATCGCCCAGGAGCGCTCAGTAAATTTGATGTAAACGGCCGGTGACTTGGTCGCTCCCTAGAAATCGTTAGCTGTAGCGATCGCCATTATTTGGAGCAGTTTTATATTTCGCTATCACAAGTGAGCAAAGTTGGAATGTGAATAATTTTAAAAACTTAATTAGCATAAAATAAGCGAATATTTTTGTTGGCTTGAATTATAGATTACGCTTGCATTATTAAACGCCTAGGCAAAACAAAATCCACCTCCCTAGAAGTAGCGACGAGTTTAACGTCAGCAGACGATGAAGCGCCCCCTAGTAGTAGCGATCAAAATTAGTGGAGCGATCACTTGTGGTGAATGCAGTCAATGTTACAGAAAGCATCTTTGAGTTCCTCTACCGTTTGCGTTCAGCTCCGCTACTAGTGTTCTGTGTCTGTTCACTAAATAATATCTATCTCATTATTCATTTTAATTCAATCCGCCTGCAGTTACGTGCCTGATACAGTTAAAGATTTTACTGTAATGGTTGTTCAAATAATTTCTAAGGATGCGCCAAATATGTCTTTCATAAATGTGAACTAAAAATTTCTTTGCTCTAAATTTACAATTTTTCTAAATGCTGCATCGTAAAAAATAGGCACGTGTCACTACTATTTCGTCAAGTAAAATGAAATGCATTCATATTTTTAGCCATGTAAATAGTTGTAGAAAATGCAAGATTCAAAAATAGATTTTTACTAATATATTCATAATTGGCGCAGCCTGTAGTAATATAAACTCCTTTGTTACAAAATGTAATCAAATTTAATGTACTTTCGCACCTGAAAAATATTAAAATTTAAGAAAGCTTTTTAATAACCATAGTTGAGGCACAATGAAAGCGAAAAAAAGTTATTAATATTTCACAGCTTTATTTCATAAAATTTCTATTGCAATTTTTTAACATGTCAATAATTTGTTATTTAATAATAAAAATTAAAAATAGTTAAAATCTTATCAGGCATGCATTTACTTTATAAATTCAAATCTCTTATTCAGTACAAAAAGCATAGTTCCACCGATTTTATTTACCCTCGCAGCTAACTGCAGTCGTTTAATATTTTTCATTTGTAGCTTTTTGATAATGTTACGATTATGGTGCGCTTTTGTAGAAACCATTTCGAGTAGCAAAACTTCAGTTTGCGTTGTTAGTAAAACAACACTACAATTTCGTTGCCGTTTCAGTTCCGACAAATATCTCACATTTCGGTTTGTCTCTATGGACACGGCACATAATTTTTATAATTATATTGATTACGTATATACAAGAAGTTAAAAAAACGTTTAAATATTTAAGGTCGAAAACGTAAAAAAGTCCGCAAATCAATCGTTTTCGAGATAAGGGCGACTATTGTTTTTGTAAATGTTGGTAGTTTTTAGCACTTAGCGCTACCGAGCACGATTATCACAGAAGATATTCGATATGTCCTCCTTCCATTTCGATACAGGATCTACATCTTCTCAAGAAGGAACTCCGCACCCCTAAAAAGCTCGATTGTGCTCGAATTGTATGACAACATTGTTCAAATCGCTGTTGCAACTTGACAAGATTATTTACAGATCTTGCATTCACTAAACGTTTCAAGTAACCCCAAATACAGAAGTCTAACGGAGTTAGGTCGGGAGACCTACCAAGAATGGGAACCCCTCGGTCTATTCATCTCCTATGAAATGTTTGATTTAGGTGTCCCCTAACCACAAACGTATGCATAGTACTAAACTGATAATGGAAGTTGTGGCTTTCTTTGATTTTCAAAAACGAAAATCGCTCTTATCTCGAAAACGGTTGATTTGCGGACCCGTGTTCGTTAAGATTTTTTACTTGTTTTCGGTCGTACTATATTCTCCTTAAATATTTAAGCGTCTTTTTAAACACCCGGTATATTTGCTTTGATGTCTTAAATATGTATATTCTAAATTTTTTTTCGGACTCTTGTTCCAAAACTCCCAAGGAAACAAATGTTTGATGAGGCATAATTTGGACACAAAACTGCTATCTAGGAACATGGTTGATGTTAGTCTGAAGCAGTAGATATACAGAATACTGCAAACCTTTGATGTTCGAGTTTGCCGACGGCGGCCATATTTATACCAAATTGTATTAAAATGTATACTAGTAATGGCGACTCTTTGATCTCTTAAATTTCACTGAAAAGGGCATATAATTCGGTATACTCGGCCAAGTATAGGACCTTGCAGTACTCTGTATACCTATCGTTTCTAGAACAGTGAATGACCTCTTATGTATTTCGCACATTACGTGCGCCATCGGTTGATTAAGCACCAAAGCTCAATGTCCAAATAACTTTTCCTATTGTAAAAACACCTTGCAATAGGGAAAACTCTCTCGTCTTTATTAACCCTTCAACTTACATCAACGCACTGTACCCGACATAGAAAATGTCAATCAGTTTCAGAGATGACAGATGTTTTTTCTTCAACCATGTTAAATATGTATTTTTTAGGTTAATAACATAGTTTACATGTAAGTGCTTAGTAATATGCAAAAATAAATAAACAATTAATAAATAGCAAATAAATACCTACAAGTCTAAGTTACAGGAAAAAAGTGTTGATGATAAAATTAACTTAAAGCACAGGTGGCGGTCTCAACATCGATTTTGCAGCTTTCGCCAATTTGCTCGACACAACATGGGCAATATGCGAACTCCTTTTCCATACATATTCTTTCGTTTTGTCATGATTATCTTTACTTTCAACTTTAACCTACAAAAATGCCCATTTCAAGATACCGTTTATTTAGATGTGAAGCTTTGTAACCGTAGTCAACACATGAAAAACGGAAGCCATTTTTCTTATATACCAATTTACAATGTTACCTGTTTCGGTTGTAAAACACGAATATTGTGTAATGTAGCTGCCCCACCATGCATAATTCTTAAATTAAGTCGACCATACATCTCATTTGTAGTTGCTATTGCACTTTTTATTTCCCTTTTTGCGCCTCTTCCAAACTAAAAATGGAACCGTTACAATAAAGACAAATTTAAACATTCAAAAAGTTAATACCTCTTTTTCAACCCTCAAGGTCAAAGGTCCTAAAATAAAATTAGTTTTAACTGTCGTGTAGTTCGCTATCATGTTCACACTAACGTCTCCATCTCTTCGAATTGTACTCAAACCATACAAAGTTGCTCTGGTTTTTTGGGTTTTTTTTGAAGCCTTACTATTTCCTTTGGTTTTATTTTTGTTGTTTTTCTTTTTTGTTTTACTGGTATTAGTCCTTGTTTTGGCAGAAATGTTTTTAACATCTATTGTCTCGTTAATATCTTTGACTGTCTCGTTGTCGGTAGTTTTTGAAATTAAAATGAATGAAGGTTCCCGAACTTCGCTTTCGATTGCTCGTGTAATCGGAAATTCTGCCATTTTGTTTCGACTGTCTGGAACTCTGTATTGGCCTTTAGGTCGTTTTTTCGTTTTTTTCTTTGATTTGGTATTGTTTTTATTTTTCTTGGAGGCTCCATTTTGCAGTTTCACTCTAACTGGATCGTACGAAGTTGCCAAAATTTTATTAATGCGTCCTAAGATGTTATCAAGAAACCGATTGTATTTTGCTATATAAACTGCAGGCATACGAGTCTTCATTGAACCTAAATATAGGTAAAATGTTATATCATTGCAATTTACAAAGTGTGCCTAATTTTTGTCTTAACGCCGCAGCCCAAATTACTATTTTTAGACAAGCGTGATTTTTAAACGATTTTGTATATTAAAGACTACGAAATTAATTTTTGTTTACTTAAAAATAAGATATGGGTTAAAATCTAATTAAGGTTGAGAACTACTGGTTTAAAGCATCTAAATAAATACAGACTTATTCTTTAAGACCAATTGCACCGTTTTTGCCTCAATTGCCATAAGAATAGGACTCAGAGAATTTAAGTAAGATGCGGTGCAACCGTCCATTAATTGCGATTCTGCCTGTAAATAGATAAAAAATAAAATTTCCCACGCTCTTCGTGTTCGTTACTTGTAAGTTTGTTAGAAGGTCGTGGCGGTGTATCCACAACGCTTATTATATAACACGTTCGGCAAATAATTACGGTTTAAGTAATTCTAGATGTAATTACTGTCATTATACAAAAATATGATTAGGTTCACGTTTAAATGGCGAGTGGGCGACAACATAACGGGATTGATACAGGCGATACGAGTCAGGTCAGTGGCCACACCAGGTCAGGGTCGGAATCTACATACGCATTTTTGTGGGCTTTTTAAATTTTTATTAATTAATGTTTTATTTCTGCAACAACAATTTAAGACGATAAAAATTATAATAATTCCAAAATTTTAAAAAACAGCCGCCAAAAACGTAAAATACGACCCTGTACGAATTTTAGGAAGAAACTACGAAATGTTTTCTAAATGTGTATAAAAATCATTTACATTTGTTGCCGTAATAAATTTTAACAACATATACAAGGTTGTTCAAAAGTCGGCCGAAACTTACAAGGCTCACTTCTTTTTTAGGAAAATGGATTGAAATTGGCCCTACGATTTGTTAGATTACAAATTTTAGATTTTCTAAAGTAATAACGCGAACCAAATAGTTTCGTTACGTCAGACTGAAAATGCGAGACCGCAATTTCCGTACCGTAATTCCCCCAATTTTTTTAAACTTGATGATGGTTTTGCTATAATTGTTCTTAAAACTTTAAAAATATTATGTAGAGGTTCCATCTTCTAAGAAATTTGGGGGAAAATTAACTGAAATAAATAAAATTGTAAAAATGTAGACTTCCCCAACTTTATTTAAAAGTCATCCAAATTTATAATGCCGTTTTTACCACCTGCTCTGCACAGAAGAGTCGGCTTGGAGATTTGTATAAAATCCAAACAACGCTGTTATCTGAATTCCGTAAGTCATTGGAATATAGAGAGAGAAAGTAATCAATAAATGCTTTAGGTTAGTTTCAAGCCTTTAGCACTCTGAAAAAACGTATGCAATGAATGCACCTCATTTGTCTTTTGAAAACACCCTTGTTTGAGGAATTGATTAGGCACCCCATTTTATAAAATTTCCCAAACAATTTTGCTTTCGATGTTGTGAATATATCTTGGTGATGGTTACGTCTACCTAAGTCTAAGAAATAAACTCATGTCATGCATCTTTCGCAACATTACACATCTACCTTCCTAATATATCAATACTAGTTAGTGCCCAAAATAAGAGATTTTAAATATTTTGCACCAATCGTTATAAATGAATTATTTTTGGGTTCCAATTTCTTTTCAAATCGTTGTACAGAAACAAATTACCATCCTCCTGGTGAAGAAGAACCACTCATTGAGCGAACTTAATCAAGATGGGAAACCGATTTGAAACATTAACTTTTCCCGCGCAGAATTGCGCTGCAGCGGATCGCAGTGCGATTTGGTGATAATTGTCATAATGGCTATCCAAGGCAGAATGTGTATATACAATTTAAGGTAACTCTCAAAATAAGGGCGTTGGAGACAACAAACATTTACTAAAAAAGATTTAAAAAAGACGAATTGAATACACAGTTTTTATCATTGGCCCGTAGCATTAACGCCTTGAATTTTCAAAAATACAGCTGTTTAAAGTAGGCACAGAAGATAAACGATAAACAAATATTTTACATCCCAGATTTTGCCTAATTTTTGCATGTTTATGTCATAAATGTAGACCGCAACGTTTTTAACCAACAGATGAGGCCAATTTTACTTGATCACCTTGTATAAATTATGTTATAAAATTTTTAAAATTGCCAAAAGTAATTAGTTATTTGTTTATTAGCCTTTCAGCCGAAATTCCCGCGCCTTTTTAAACAAACAAATAAAAACGAGTTTAACAGTTTTTTGCCACGTTTTAGCACAATTTTAATACTGCAAGAATACGAAATCCTATTCGATAAATAAGTAAAGCGTTCTCATTTCAACAATTCTTAAAATAACGTTGCCTGGTGTTAATTGCAAAACAAATAAAGGTGAGTAACCGGAAATGGACGCATTACTTTAAGAAAATGAATATCCGAGTTATTAAAGGTGACGCCGTGTTTCGGGAAATCGGATGTTAATTACAGTAAGGTATTCACGTCCAGTTGTAAAATGTAGGTCACCCACTAACCTTCTTTGACAGGTGACTTTCCTACCAGGGTCGAATCGTGTGTTTGTCGATCCCGAATTAACATGGCTATTGTTTGCAAATTTTTAATAATTGTCTCAACAGTTTCGCCAATTGTAATAGTCAAAACCGTCGTTAAATGCTGTCTCTGACGGGTTATATAAATATCGCGGAGATTTCAATGACTGTGCAGGCAATGAACCCGGATGCAACAGTTTCAATTTTACAGTGGATAAATACTTGAATCATTAAGTTTATAATCATTTTCGTACAGAAAATTTTTATAACTTTCCAATATAACCGATGAGAAATCTTGGGTTATGATTCAATTAATATTCCGTAAATATTTTTTCATTCAATCATAATAATAAAAAACAATAACGATATAAATGCTTTACACCTTTTGGGCTTCAACGTTAAGTTAATAATTTACAATTAATTCTGAAATATTTTGAACTGGCTAAATGCGTTATAAAGATTAGAAATTTGTCTGCGATTTATAAATTATTTTTTATTTCTTTTCGATGTAAGGCAGTTCAAAATACCATAAACTTATTTGTAGTCGTGTTTAATAATGTATGGTCAAGTCAGGTCCAAAGTGTCATGCATCCTACTTTAGCCTCCGTCAAATCTGTCATGCTATTAAAACTACAATGGTCAAATCAACTTTAGTCAACACAACAATAGCAACCATGCTGTTAATAAAAACACATCAAAATTAAATTAGATATTTATCCAAACAAGATGCACTAGCTTTTTTAAATTAAATGATACGTACCTTCAAGCTGTTTAGTACTTAGGTATAATAAAAATGGATAACTGAAACAAATCGTTAAACAAAAAATGAAAATATTAATTGAAAAAGCATGAATCGTGCAATGTTAGTAAAAACATGATGAAATGGTCGTGCAAATCTAGATAGATGTCACACAAATTATATACAAAAGAAATTAAAAAGAAATAAAACCACAATAAGTAAACAAATATTGTCTATTTCAATAACTTTCAATGTTTTGTACATTAAATACAATGTAAAAATAATTTAAAAAGTTTTGCCACTGCGCTGTGACATTTACCTAGACTGATTGCATGAGCATTGTATCAATAAATTAAATAAATAAATAAATATATTAAAATCTACAGACTGGCGTCATTTTAAAGAATCGATTTAAAATTCGGCTACGTTAAAAGAAAAACGATTTCGATTGATGTTAAACATGCAAAATTAATAAAACACCGTTTGGACACTTCTAAAGGAAATGGTCAAAAAAGCACAGTTGCTCACTACATCTATCTCACTTTGTTCACCTTGGGCAATTTGCGGTGGTCGTGTTTGTGGAATTTCGATTTTTTGTTGTGTGACTTATATGATTTCGACTCACGTGATTTCCTTGCATCGATGACGTCTCCTAGATCTGGTTCGTCATCGTCGTCATCTTCATCATCATCGTCGTCGTCATCGTCATCGTCAACAGCTAAGTCTGTAATATCGTCATCGTCATCGTCATCGTCGTCATCGTCATCGTCATCATAAGCCGGTACAGCATTCACTACTGTTTGTTCATAAACCGTGTTCGATACGGACGATCCAACTTCTGTAGGATCCTTTACTACTATAGCCTCGTCACCTACGTCAACAGTCGTACCGTCAGTTCCTAATTCCCCAGCTTCAGCGTTCTCTGCTGCATTCAACTCATCTTCCGGTGTTAAATCATCAGGTTCCACTGCTGGAACTGGTTGGGGGTGCGGTTGAGGCTGAGGCTGAGGTTGGACTGGTGCTTCACCTCCTGCTACCGGCACATCATCGTCATCATCGTCGTCGTCGTCATCGTCCTCTGCAAAGCAAGCATTTTAGGTTGTAATAAAGCTAACTACTACAAAACATCTCACTTACCACCTAATAAATCATCAAATAATCCATCTAATCCATAATCATCATCGTCATCATCTTCTTCATCGTCGTCATCATCGTCATCGTCTACTCCTAAATCAAAATCGTCGTCGTCATCGTCATCGTCATCATCGCCTCCTGATTGCCTTCCTGTTTCTTTAGGTTTTTCGGTATTACTAGGCGTAACAATTGGCTTTGTTTCGGCCATGGACTTTGCTGGCGTCGATGAAACTTCTGAAACCTTTACTTCTTTTGTGTCCGAAGCATCGTGTTTTTGTGAATCCTGTTTAAAAACTCCCTGCGTCGCTTCTTGTGTTTTTCCCAATTCAAGAACTTCTGATGGTGACTGTGAATCTTCAGCGACATCGTGAGCTGTTATTATAACCGGATTTGATTTGATTCCTATGATTGTTAGGCAAATTAATGCCATTAATAGATAAAGCTTCATTTTATCTAAAACAATATATTATTATTAAAATGTAATACTTTAACAACGGTTTACGTATTGGGGTTTAAAAATTCTGCAGCGGAAAAGTTTAACTTTTTTGCGGATACGTAAAATTTGCGTTATTTCAGTGACCTGTATTATAATTGACGTTATATTTTGTTATACAATGTATGTAGTTGCAATAAATTAAGATTTCTTCCACTTGAGCTAGATGAAGACCAAGTTGAGAAATGTCGACAATAACAAATAAAAGACAAAGTCGATTTACTCTTCCCTCCTTTTGCTATCGGTTGGTTACCCAAGTCTTATACCTTCCGTTCTTGAAAGCTTTGCCTGTCGTTTTGTTCTACATTATTTTTTAAACATTACTTTTTGTTGTGTAGTTATAAACAAAATTTTATGTGTACTAGTAATTAAACCCGCAAAAGACAAGTCGAGTACTATTCTCTTAGTAGTACATCAAATATTTCTGAATATTTGTACGCAATTTGGTCCCCACTGTGGGACATTTTTGACAAAAATACGGAAATTTGGATGCGCATCATAAAGACTAGGCTTTAGTTTAATATATAAAATTAACCTATTCATTTGTATGCCATGAAAATATATCTTCCCACAACTTGTATAAAAAGTAGCATTTGCGTTTCCCTTGGCAACGCAAAGTTTACATTTTCCGAGTAGTAGAAGAAGAAAGCGCTGAAGTACTTTAGCAATCGCTTCCTAAGAAAGGAATTGAAATGATTCTATGGAACTTAAAATAGATAGTCAAAGCCAAAGTCCACTTGACAATCAACGCCAAACAACAAAGTTGCGTTTATTGATTTTGCTCAATTTAAATCTAGAAAATTTTATTTGTATTTAGAGCACATACTTCATTGACGATTTAGCAAGGTTTTTCGTGCGATGCAAAGCGGAATTGACTAACTTTGCGCTCTTAATACATAATTATTTAATTATAGATAAAAAGCGTGTTTGTGAAACTGAAGATTCAAAAAGGCGCCTAAGTTTGAACAAGGACCGCGTCACTCCTCGACTAGCAGGTAGAAAATCTTTTGGCGTCACTTGTAGGGAATTTTTAAAATTTGCTGTCGCAGCGTGGTGCGATTGCATCACAAGAATGTGTACACCGTTTTGGAAAGACATAGGCAAAAATCTACATGAATACAAGAAGTGAATTTGATATTCCAAAAACTACTGCAAAAACCTACTAACGGATGGAAAAAGGTGTCTACGTAGCGGGTAGTTCAAAATATTGGCCAAGTCTAAAAGGACTGCTACAGGTTTTGCACACCTAAATTGTCTACGTAGAGAGCAATTCTAAAGTATTATAGAAGACAAACAAGATTGCTGAAGGTTTTTTACAAAATGCACTGAAAGATTGCAGTCAACTCCAAATGTAAAAACTCACTTGGAACAAAAGAAACTGATGTCTTCACCGAAATTGGAAAACATCGAAGAGGTAAAAAAAATACAGCGAAAGATGGCAGAATACGTCTACGTGAAAGCTACTCGCAAACAGGTTCTTCGCGTTTGGAAACTCGATGAAAAATGAAAGAAGAACATCAAAGTTTGAATTTAAATTCTTCTATTTGTGTAAAAGTGAAATGTCAGTCTCAGTGCCCCTACGCCTAAAGAACGGAACTTCAAACCTAGCTATGTCTGTAACTTTTCAGTTTGACTAAGTACTAATATGAATGTCTAAATAACTATTTGCATCTCAAAGCCTCAGCCAGTAAAATTAACGAACACTGCCCGTCACTCTACCAGCGTATGATCAAATAGTCATCTTGGTCTCGTTTGACATTTGAACTATTTATAAAATCTAACGTTTTTACATTTTCTTGCCCTAATGAAATATAGGTAGAAAAGAAAATACTCTTTTTGTCGACAATTTTCGATGTCAAAATTTTAGTGGTTCAACTAAGTTCGAAATCATGTTTTGGAAAATTGGTCTGGATGTATCTTATGTGTGAATATCTCGAAAACGAAAAGGCGTAGATAAACAAAATTTATATTTAAGTTTGTAGCCATCCGGACACGCAACTGCCATATTCTGATTAAAATCGGATAACCGGAAGTAGCACTTTAGCCCTTGCAATTTTTTTATTTTTCACGATTTTCTCGAAAACGGCTCGAACGATCTTTTTAAAAATTGTCACTTTCTTACGCCTATGATGCTCTTTTGCGTGAACTAATCGGTTTCTCAACGAAAATTCGTTAAGCCAGTCATCGAGAAAAATCTCCGGAGTTTTGCGTGAATGGGTGACCGACCGTTTCAATTATCATTCCCAAAATAAACGTAAATAATATTTTAATCATTTGTGGACATTTGCACATCTATATGCCTAAGAGAAAATTATGTGCTGTCTCACACCAGATTTTTAAAGTTGTATTAGGATTAAAGACATATTGACAATACAACAAAAATCATTTATTTTAGAAGCGTATTTTCGTACAAAGCGGAACATTAACAATAATTGTGTTTATTCTAGTAATAACCGTTGCTTAGAATTTCAAACAACATTTACAAATTTGGTTTTACGAACAATCATTTTCATTTAGTCGAAGGTCAATAATCACGCCCGGCTATTTTTATTATGTACATATGTATCTATAATTTCAAAGTTTCTAATTCCATAAAAACCCGCTGAGGCATAATTTACGAAGGACAGTAATACGCAGTTTTTGCATTTTGTCAAAAATACGTTCGACTGCATTATAGATTATTTTAGAATTTTTGAACTTAATTTTGTTCTTGGGTGTAGTGACCTTCAGAAACCGAAAGTGTATCTAGAGCAAATATAATGAATTGAACAATACTCGTCGATTCTTGGAAAATGTTATAGTCATCAACAACGAGTTCGTGTATATCCGTTTCTCTTTATAAACTTTAATTTCGTGAATCTAAATAATATTTTAGTATGACATGTCAATTTTAACAAGCATTAATTTGCGAATCTCCAATTATGTGTGAACGTACCTTACAAAAGCGTGTTTCACAAATGATACTCACTCCTAGTTTTGTCAGCATATGTATGCGTAATGTTCTGTTATAATATACACAGTAAACGGTGAAACAACATAAATTACTGAGATGAATATTTGATCACAGGAAATGTGGAAGTGTTTATTCTACCATAAAATTGTTCTGTTTCGGTGCTTTATGTAAATATCTTCTACCAGCACCTCGTAATTCATAATTTATTCAAAATTTGTTTACTAATATGATGTTGCAGAATAAGTAAGTAGCACAGGATTCCCACGAAGACGTTTAATGAGTGCTTTTTATAGGAAAATTATGAGGGCATGAGCTTACTGTAAGATATCGTGCATACATAATTATGTTATATAAAATATGAATTATAAAAACATACAAATAACGGACATACGGCAACTTAATTAAGGTTCTAATAAGTATCACGTACAGAGCTCTAAATACGAGACATGCTCTACATTTTATAAATCTAAACCCTAAAATCCATTACAAAAACTTTTTTAATATTCGTATAAGTATATTTTCGGCTCAGTATAATACTAACATATACAGGGACGATATAAAATAATTCGCGTCCTACAAAGAGAATAGATGAAAATAAATTGTTTTTTCCTAGTTTTTACACGAAGTAACTGTTGCAACTCGCTGAAATCGTAAAATTCATTTTTAAGCGGCAACATTTTTTGGAAACAATTTCCACAACGGAAAACATCCGCTGTTTACCAAAAGCTTCACCTTTAGTATCTTAAATTTATAATTTGGGCTAATAGAATTGGAGGAAGTCAAAATTTTCGATGTAAATAGCTTAGCTATGTCCTTTATCAAAATTTGGACAAAATTAATTAATTTAATGGGATTTAGGCTCAATGCGTACGGATGTGAAAATACGCCATGGTTACACTACGGTTAGATCGTGTCAACAACGCATGCACTTCAATACACACTGATCATTAAAAGACTGTTTTGTTTGCGCATGTGTTGAATGCGCACCTCAATTGTGAAATTATACATTTTCAGTTTTAGCGCATTTACCGAAAAGTTAAAGATTATAAAACCTGTGTTGTTATCGCACACTTAACCAACCATAACATAATAGCATTCTTTAAACATAATTCGGTGTTATACTCTAGTGAATTGCTTAAATTACGTTTAAAAGATTAAACAGACTAATGATGTACCTTCAAAGCTTCCACTACTGCTATTGCATGCATGGATTATTGTGACAATAGAGCTATTATTTGGATCATTATCCGGCGCTAAACATTGCGTGTGCAAACTTAACACTTCATCTTTCACTTTTAATACCTGCAATTTATTGCCTGGAACGTTATTATTTAATTCCAAGTTCATAACTGAACCGAATTCATCTTCACTATCCTATATTTCTCAACATCTTCCACTCTCTTCCTACAAAACTTAGTAAAAGCAAATGGCGGTAGACAACAATTTTAGATGATACACTTTTCCCCCAGAAAATTATGAAGTACATCTCGATTTTCATACTTCTCAAGTAAAAGCTGCCCAACATTTTGAAAAGGCATTCCGTGACATTAAGTTTGCAAAACTCAGTTCCAAAAATCGTTTAGTTTAGTGCTTCGTACATAAGGTCACTAAGGGTGTTATTTGATAAATGTTTTCACGCTTTTATTATTTAAAAAGACTCACTGAGCCGGCTTCATCGGTGTAAGGGTTAGCATGATCGACTCTACGCCTAAAGCACGCGGGTTCAAACTCGTCCGAGATCGGTAAATATTTCATTGAAAAGGAATTTAAAAACATACCTTCTTTTCGGATAAGAAAGTAAAGGTAAATGTCCCATGTCAATACGACTTTACACGCATTAAAATTCACTACTGATGGTCCATAGCAGAGATGGAAAAACGGCCATAATAGTCGAAGCCAAGACGGCTAAGTGAATTTTCGCGCGCTAAATATCAACCACAAAACAGAAAAGAGACCCAGTCTGTTAATATTTCACGTTTCGCTTCAACTCTTTCGTGTTGTCAGCGTTGTGAAAAATAAGAATTATCATAATGTTAGCCAACGGCTTTCTAAGAAGTGTGGAAAATCTAGGAATTATATTTTGCCTGAGAAAAAATTTGGAATTTTCAATTGCCAAACTTTCTGGTGCATTCAAAAACTTAATAAAATGTTCTATTCTTCTTCCACTTTTATTAGTCTAGAACGTGAGATCTCATGCTACCACAGATAGATTCAAGTCTGGGGCTCAAAACTGGAGACTCGAACTGGAACCCAAATTCATCTAACAATAAATTGAAAACGTAATCAAAACGAAGTAACGTTTCAAATTTTGGTCCAACAAATCTTTTTGTGTTACTAAACTAGCGAAATGAAATCTCTTTAACGCTACCCTAAAATGATAGAAACGTAAACAAAGATTTTGAGTCGAATATCTGATTAGGGCTTAACTTTTTGCCAATTTGGTGAGCCAGCTTCCGACTAAATCTAGCCCAACTCAAGTATTTGCAAGAATAAGTGCCTCTTAACGCTGTTTGCTATAGTTAACTAACAAATACTAATCTAAAGGTACGGTGCAAACCATTAAGCTTAACTTAATTGAAGCACAGGCATTACCAATGGTGTAACCTTTTTGACGAAAACCAAGTTTGTGCTTTGTAAGTAAGAAGCTCTCCGCAAACCGTTTCCTAGCTACACCAAAAACTTGAAAAAGAGGTATTTATTTTCTCAAAATTGCCCAAGATACATCGGTAGAGGTACAAATGATCAAATTTTCCAAAACTTAAATTACACCTAACTCCCATACTCCCCTGCCATTATCGTTATGGTCAAATAGTCATGATCGAGAAGGCGGATACCGTTTCACATATGCATCCTGACAAATAGGTACTTTTGAAATCTGATAAGTTAAAATGAATTTATTTATTATTTATTTTGGAAGCGTATTTTAAGGGCAGAAAATTAACATTAAGAGCCAGCTTCATTGGTGTGATGATTAGCATTTTCACTTCCACACCCAAAGGGCGCCGGTTCATACATAGGCAAGGTCCATATATTTTTTAGTGGAGAAAAGGTAGAAACTTGTGTTCTTCTCAAATAAGGAGCTAAAATTCTAGGTCTCGTCCAATGTGTTATTTGGCACGTACCTAATGGAGGTGGCACTTCTTCAGGTTCGGCAAAATTGGGCATAGCAGTTAAAACCAAAAGGGCCAAGAACATTTTCACATCCCGAACCCTCAGTCACAACTCAAAACATATTCTATGAATGTCAACTAAACCTACAAATTTGTAGGTGAATATAGCTTACGAAAAAGTTGTTACAAATGGTATTCGTGCCTACTTTTGATACTACTTATTATACGCACAACACAAACGCGAACAATACGTTTCCTTAAGACAAGTATTTGATTACACAGTATTTCAAATGGATTTTAAATTTTTATTTGATTGCATCTTACATAATTCTATGATTCTGCTCTTAGGTGATTTACTGGCTACAGAAAACCTCACCTGTTTGGATGCTATTGTCCTAGGCGTTTGCTTTTGTGTGTGTATATATATATATATATATATATATATATATATATATATATATAT
>JAHWXV010101916.1:0-10036 GCA_024586415.1 Phrixothrix hirtus
AATAGAATAATAAATGTTTTCGTTTTTTTAATGCGTAAATGCGTATTTATTTGGGAGTTCACGTGCTCATGTGCACTTATTAAGGAACCGCCGCTGTGGTATGTACGACAAAAATAGCAATTAAAGCTTTCAATCCAACCCTGCGTTTAATTTGGTTTACTGTATTTAACAATAAGCGGTTGGCAGATTATATATGTCTAGTAACGGAATGGCATATACGATTTCACTCATAGTAGCTGATTATCAAAATTTCATAAATGTATTAAATAGATAATTACTATTTAAAAATAAAGGTACGATCATTTTCTTTAAAATTCCTAGCCGCCTTTTAATTATGCACAATTAAAATTACAATTGAGTTGTTCCTTACTTGCATTTGCATTTTTGAAAAATAAAACATTTGTTAAACAACTCACTTTTATAAATATTCAACAATGTTTTTAAGTCATTTTATACAATATTAAATTTATAAATAATCTTGAAATCGCCTTACTAAACCTAAATTTCATTCTAATAAATGTCCTAATCTTATTAATATTAACAATCATTTTGTTGCGTATAATTTATACTTTGTGGATGTAGTTCAAAATCGAAATGGTAAATAAGTTTCATATTTTGACGTAATTTTTATGCAGTAATACATATCTTTTATAGAAATTAATGTGAATCAAACAGGTTTTAATTATATGCATACCTAGTAGAATTAAAGCTTATGTCAATTTTAGGTATTTAACAAAAAAGTCTTTTAGTAGCTAATAAAAATTTTGTAGAAAACAAATTTAGACTATTTAAAAAATACGTGTTATTATCGTTTATTAAAACAATTGTCAGCCATGAACTTGATAAAATAATAAATGTAATACGATATTTTGTAAATATAAAGAAAGCGGTATTATGTTTTTAATCGCTTTTGATAATAAAGCACATCCATGGTGGTAGTCATGACGAATTTTTACGCAGAACTTTACGGAAAATTGTTTCCAAGCTAGATTAAATGTTTTTACAGGTTTGTGTTCACTGGGGGCCGTGTACACGTGTTTTCAGTAATGCATTTTATATTTTAGACACCCTGTGTATGCTATTAAGAAACACAAAACGATGAAATTTATAATTTATGTATTTCATCTTTACGAAACAATCCTATCTTCCTATATACGTATATTTCAAACTGTCAAAGTAAGTGATATAGCTAGGGTGTTATAGTGATATTAACAGAACGTTCAATCAGTATTGCCTAAAGGGTATATGTAATCCATGAATCATAATAGACAACTAATACTAAAATAGCATACACAATATGTATATTTAACGAGATTATGTGTAAATAGATTAGATACAGTGCTCAAATAAATGGCAAAGATAAATACATGATAGGTCCAACTAATTAATTGGTTCAAGATTTCTAAAAAATATTTTAATGTTTTACATTTTGTGAATTATTATTTAAATGCAATATCTTTTTATCTGAAAGCTTTACAAGGATAATGTTAAGATATTTTTTAATGCCAAGTCAGTTATATAACAAATTATGACTATTGCCATATGTAACGCACGCAGATTTTTACTACAGGTACAAGTAATAAAACACACCGCGGTTGCTATACCAAGTCTAGAATGAAGTATAGCTCTAGAACTGCGCCACACTACAGTGCTATTTATTGTGTTTATATAATATAAAATTGATAAGGAATCATTAAGAAGGCTTACGATAGTTAAAAATGTTTACAGTTAAAAGCACAAAATAGAATAGGTACTTTAGTAGTGTATTTTATGATGCATACCTTTACTAGGGAGTCCTTGACGTCTGCAGCTATGCATTTGTATATTAATTTTATTCCATCTTGACCATAAATTAATTTCTCTTTTACAAGAGAAGTGGATAGGTTTGCAGTACGTAATAAATTAGTACAAAGGTATAATTTCCTCACCTCCCCACCTTCAGCATATATTTTATTGTCTAGGAATTTAATATAAACCGGCATGTAGGTTAGCTCCTCTCAATCAACATAGCAGCAATCCCAAGAGTAACCGTACATCCGCACCAGTGCACACCAGTTACATTTTAGAGTATATCAGCAATACTCGCTGCCCTGCAGTCCTTCTATGAATTCAGGAATAAGCTACACTTTATGGTTAACACACTAAGCAATTTCATATTCAAAATTGAATTGATATTAATCGAATTAATTGAAGTGGGTTGTGAATTCATATATACTTGTTATTCCTTGATATACGTCTCTAGACTCGATGATCTGTAATACCTAAAATAAATGTAATTAGCTATGTAAAAGTATCCTGAATGTTAAAACAAATTGTATACGTAAACTCTTATTATAAATTTCAGATAATGTATATGTATATATATTATAAATTAACTTTTGTTGTACTATAGGAGCGCACCTTCCCCAATCGTTTGTAAAAGTGTAATGTCAAAATTATCATAATTGTTTATATTTCAATTTTTAAAATTCTATTAGGCAACAGACTACATCGTTTAGATATCACAGAAATTAGCATTCTAAAAGAATTGCAATAAATTATTGAAATAAGTATTTCTTATATAACGTGATAAATACCACTATGCAAAATTATAGCGAAAACATATTATCTTTGGATACCATGTATCTGAAATGTTGTCATCAATGCGACTTTAATTTTGGCGGACTAATTTACTTTAAGAAATTAGAAATGTCTCCAAGATATATGGAATACTCTCAAAATGTTGTACTTTGTACAGATAATTATAACCCTCAGAAAGAGACATAGATATGATATCTGTCTAAAATTTAAGTAAGATCTTCGACATAGTAAAACGATATAATCAATCAGATGGAAAAATAGATTGTTATTGTCTGACTATTTTTCATGGAAGGAAGCATTATTTATATAAAATGTTTACTGTCCTATTCTGAACATTACAGAAGACTGTCATGTTATAGGATAAATTCAATATATACTGAGTAATTGCTTCTTTTAACGGATATGTTTGATATGTAATATATATTAACTTACTACACATTTAAGGGAGGGACAGCTTAACTTTTTTTAATTATGCTACTAATATTTTCTACCCAATTTTGCGTAATATAATACAATATGCAATTGTAAAACCGTTTGCATGTATTAAATATAAATATTCTATCCTTTTCATTTATAAATATTATTAGATAAACACTTTTATGACGTATTAGTTTAGAATACCGAATAATAAGAGCACACATTTTTGCAAACGGAGATAAACACTTATCTATTAGGTAAATTGTTATAGTTATTTGTACATCGAAAATTGAAAATATAAGGAGCGATTAATATGAAATCTTCCTAGCCATGAAACAAATTGCTTACTGTTAAGCTGCTGCAATTATTAAACAAGTATCTGTCAAGTTGTGTGTAAACGAAATCATTTTTGTGGTTTTTGTGAATCTATAAGCACGTGAAAATGCGCGATCTAAAGCTAAAGCATACAAGCGTGATAAAGTTTTGGACAAAAGAAAGAAAAGGCAACAAACTATATACAAATTTTGAATGCTATTTGTGGGGAAAATTCCCCATCACATTTTCAAATAAAATTCTGGTCAAAGAATTTCAAATAGTTTAGAGAATCCATGCGAAAATGCCCCAAAAGTGGATTACTTAAGAAGGCAAGGACCAAGAAAACAACAGGTAAGTTGAAGAAATGGCGTTAATGGATCGAAGAGTTAAAGTTGCGGTTACCCCAAATAGGAATATACGAAGCATCCATGTTGCTAATTTTACACGAAGGTTTGGAAATGAACAAAGTTTCAGCGTGCTGAACAGACGTTCTGTAGGCAAGAAATTTGCAAAGAGAACTTGATGACCTTAGCTCGTAATCAAGGCCTTTCTCCCAAAATTGTAAAGGGAAATGAGCAGTGGATGCTCCACTGGGTTCCCCCAACAAAACAAGATCCAATGCAATGGATACTCAAGGGATCTCCACTACCCAAAAGATCAAAGACGCGAGGATGTGCAGGTAAGCTACTAGCGACAATGTTATGAGATAATGAGGACGTTCTTTAGATTTAGTATACGGCAGATATCCACAAAAACACAATTAAAACCTTAAACCTTGATATACGCAAAAGAGAACAAATTACCTCGCCTAAAAAGCTTTATTGATGCATGATAATTGCCGCGTTCACAAGGCCTACAGAATTCAAAGAGAAATCAACAACTGTGGTTTTGTTGGGTTACTACACTCCCCTTAGAGTTTTGACCAAGCTTCGTCGAACTATACCTCTTTCCTTAAGTGAAGAAACGCTTGGGAGAACGTCGATTTTCTTCTAGTGTTAAAGTGGTATTGAAGAATTATAAAGAAAAGGTTTCGTTTTATTTATCTTATATACTGTGTCTCTTGCAGAAGATAACTAACAGTTGGTTTGATTGCTTTGTGCTACAGTCAATCAAATCACACTCATACTCAATCATTAAACAATAGATCACAGGAAAACATTCAATTTAATTTGATTAAAAGATAGTATGCTTATGAGACCAGGTAATAGTTCATATAATTCAATTATAGAACAAAATTTATACTGTATATGCGTTTGACACATCTATATTATTATTGTAATTTAGCTGTGGAAAATTGCTAAAGGGATTTTCTTTTTTAGAGCTTGCCGGCTTTCTATCATTAGATATATGTTACCTATTATGATTTTATATGCAGCCGCATGAAAAAGTTCTGTGGTACCAGCTGCAATTACATTGTAACGAAATTTTAATGAGGTGGATCGCATCTATTACGATAAAACCAAATTACGAGTACCACTCAAAATGGATAGCAAAAGTACCACCATCGTTTCAATAAATTATGTTACAACTGATGGCACTGCATCTATGAAATATGTATAATAAACATCATTGTACATATCAACTTTATTTGGTACTGTTTTGGGTTTGCACCTTTTAAAGTATGTTATATTTCGGTAAAAACATTGGTCTGAATCTGCTAGACAAAATAACTGGCCTTTAGTTTGCGATTTTGTCACGGATTCGTTTATGCTAGAGTTATTGCCATGCAATGAAGTTTTCGGTAAAAATCAAATAGCTTCAAAAATTCCTCGGTTGATTTTCCAAGTATTAAGTTTTGCTCCTCCATCTATGATAACAGTAGCCATCAGTAAAGTCAATTTGTTGAGCAGTTTCATAAATTAGTAAACGCGAAGCAACGAGTCATTTAGCATAGAATCAAATCTCTTTTATTATCAGTGTATAACATAACTTAGGTTTCTTTTTTGCACTTGCAATTTCAGTAACTAGTGACTTTTATAACCTTTTGAGCATTTAGCACATCCTCCATATTTAGGTTTTGTGTTTTTTTAAATAAAAATGAATCTGATATATAACACCCTTATAGTTGAAGAAAAAAATAACCTAATAATAATAATCACGAAACTGAAGGTTTAAGAGATAAGCAACTCACCGTTAAATTTTACGGAAAAACACAGGTGTTCAAAATGCAGACCCCGTGCGACTGAAAATAGGGACATTAACAAAATTACGTATGAATGGTTTATAGCTGCTACATCTAGAAATTTACTAATATCAGGACCAATGTTCAAAACATTAATATAATTACGTAACATCATCAAATCGGCCTCTGTTCATAATAGAAGTTTAATTCAAACAGATCCCATAAATGTGGAATGCAGAACATGTCCATGTATGTATACATTAAATAAATATAATATGATAAAGCTAATTAATAAATGTCTTATGCAAACCAATGAATTTATTTAGCGTCACTGGGTCACTTATATGTACTATGTACTTAAAAAAATGCAAATCTGTTTAAAACGCAAAACCTGTGTAAAACGGAAAGAATTCATGATCTCTTGGGATTCCGGTTTAGACAGTTTTCACTGTACTTAATTTATAACAAAAATTTAAAACAACCCCCACTTTCTTGGATACACAGGTTAACTCTACGCAAGAAAATTAAACGGAACTCTTTACAATATTTTCACATTGTTCCTTGCTGCTTACACAGCCTGACTATTTGTGACAGATTTTTGTGGAGCGCACTGAAAAGCAATAATAATAAATATTGGAACAATGTAGAAGTGTCTCCCTAATTGTTTCTCATCAAGACTAAGTAGATTAAAATTATGTTGTCAAAGCACGGCAAGAGTATGCATTCCGTTTTTATGTTTTGTGCACAAACCTTACCAGATATTAAAATTTATCAACATTCAAAGATGTTACTAAACCATGTACTTTTGCAGAAAAAGATGGACACTCACAGCCTCCTGTTGGAGTTAAGAAGGGACATATCCTTTTTCGTACGCTTTCAATTTATCTGTGAACCCCGAAATTATGCAAATTATGTCGTATACCTACGAAGAACACCATATCAAAAATTATTAAAATCAGCTAGCGCTTCTATGGTTAAAAGCAAAAAAAGTTCTTTTTTAAGGAACTTTGACGTTCAATACCAGCTTAACAAAGTAACTTTAGATATAGGTAAGTTGAGTTAAATCGCCTTATTTTGATCTCAGGATTCTGTAGTTCAGTTGTAACCAAACATTTTAGAGGAACGTTGTATACAACTATTTGCGATATATTGTCTATAATGTTTTTAAAATTTTAATAAAGCATGTATGCCCATACTAGGAATTACTTTAAACGCTGTTAATTTATCCCACAAGAACGAAATGACAATTAGTTAGCTTATCAATAGCACCGGTTTTATATATATATATATATATATATATATATATATATATACGAGGTGTGTCCAATAAATTTGGTGAACGGTGTAATAAAAACACAAAACCGGAATGCACATTGAAAATACCTTTATTGATCTTTGAAGTAGTCGCCACCGGGCACAATACACTTTTGACAACGTTCGTATAGCTTACGGAGACTGTCGGAAAACTCTTGTTTTGGAATCGTTCTCAAAAATGCTGTCACACGTTCTTGAACCTCCTTGACGACCGCAAACCGGGATCCCTTCAAGGCCCCTTAAGACGAAGGAACAAAGAAGGCCAGCAGGAGCAAGATCTGGAGAGTAGGATAGGTGTTTTAAAACCATCACGCCACGCTGAGCAAAAGATTGGCATACAATGATGATCGTATGCGATGGTGGCTTGTCATGCAGTCATGTCCACTTTCCGGTTTGGATCATCCGTGGCCTAATGTGTCGGATACGCTGCAACAAACGTTTAGAACCTCCAAATAGAATACAATATTCACCGCTTGGTCAACAGGAACGAATCCCTTATGGATGATTCACCATTTGTAAAAATTCGATCAACATGGTGTTCAATTTTGATTTTTACACGTAGCTCTTTGTTTGTCGCAGGGAAGAATGTGACCGGCATTCCATTGATTGTCTTTTCGTTTCCAGGTCGTACTGGTAACACCAAGACTCGTCCCCTGTGACAATGGATCCCAGAAAGGACTGATCCCGATTATATATAGTGATGAAATCGTCACTGGTTTCAAAACGTCTTGCTGTTTGCTCATCTATTAGGATGTACGGGACAAATCGCAAACAATTCTTACGCTTATCCAAATCTTCATGACGATGTCTCCCACGGTATCTTTACTAATGCCCATGTCTACTGCTATTAATCACAAGGTTAATCGCCGATATTTTGCTAGTAACACTCGCTCACATTCAATGTTTTGAGTTCTTCTGCTTATCGATAGCCGACCCAAACACAGTTAGTCCTCAACCAATTCCTTGCCAGCGCGAAACCATGCACACCAATCGTACACACACTTTCTACTCACAGCATCCTGCCTATAAACTTCCATCAACATTTCATGGGTTTTCGTCGCCGTTGTATTTAATTTTAAGGAGAAATTAATGTTGTGTCGTTGCTTCATGGCTTTTAGACGCACACTGCTTAGAATACTGTGTTGAAATGACTGAATCAGTACAGTACGGGGAGTCCCGTGCGGTCGCGGACAGAGGACAGGTCCAGCATGTCCATGCATGCCCAAGCATGGGCGTGACCTTGTTTCAACCGTTGAGTACCGATATATTAGACCATTCACCGAATTTATTAGACACACCTCGTACATAAATATCTAGCCGCTGAAATTTTAACGAAATTTGTTCAACGACAATCTAAGATGCTGATCCCATCACGGAAAGTGTTCTCTAGGTCCTGTAAATTATACGTCAATAGCGGTATGACCTGTTTATTTAATCAACGAGAAAGATTTAGGGCTTGGAAAATAATCGAAACTCAGCGGGAGCTCAATCCAGTGAATGAGGAAAATCATGCTTTAGTTTGTATACCCTAGCTTTTATTAAAATGTTGATGTGAGATTGTGTGTCATTCTGATGAAAGGCCTTTCAGTACAGTCAATCAAAAAAGTTATCATAGTACTCTCCATTTCTGGTTTGTTGTATGGAAAGAGTCTACCGTCAAAATTCCTTATGCATTCCAGAAAACTGATGCTCATTTCACGGCCATTACTTTTATCTTGCAGCCTAGTATTCGGGACCTGCTCATTCCTTCGGTTAGATTATTGTCTCTGAGGCATAGTTGTAAACTTAGGTTTTGAACAAATCAACGCATTAAATCAATTTGCTTCTCCTTAAAATGATCACGGCAGCCTTTTGAAATTTTCATTCAAACACGTTTATCACAGAGTAGCAGTTATCTTAGTAACAGCTTGTACACCCACTCCTTTGAGATGCTCACAATGTTAGCTATTTCACTCAATTTTAGTTGATCGCCTTCCTACGCCATATTGTGAATTTTTATGATTATAGCTGGTGCACAGATACTCCTAGAGTTCTCGGGCGATATTTATCTCGAATGCACGCGCAAACGTGTTTAATCTCAACCACCATTTTTTACATTCGTATACAAAACGGCACTTTCCCCTAGTGCACTTTTGATTGCTTCAAAAATGTCTGATTCTTTTAAGACTTTTACGTGTGACAATATAGCAATCACAAGTGCTTAGATATAACCTTTAAAATTTTGTTATATTCGCGCGATTTTATTTTTAAACTATTCAATCTTTTTAAAATCAAACTTGTTGAATTTAATTAAAATGTTTGACAACTTTTTACTTAAAATGAGATTTCATAACATCCGACAGTTTTTCTACAAAGTTGATGTTCACTGGAATTCTTAATATTATTCAATATTAGGGCGTTTACTAAAGATTTCCAATTTTGGTGTAATAATATTTTATTTTGTATATAAACTACCCTCTTCTATTTTCAATAAATTTGAAAGTATAATCCTAATTTAAAAATACAGTTAATTTACAATTCTCTTCAATAATAGGATATTACATACCTATACGGACAGTATCTTGTTTCTTGAGAGAGAAATTATATTTTCGCGTAGGTTTGGATATTATTTTATTCACAAACATGCGCATGCGATGGCCCCATCGCATGGGGCCTTGCGAAGTTTTGTTAGTCTCCGTGGAAAACATACTTACTATAGTAAGTTAGTTTCATGCATAGAGAACATAAACCAATAGAAAAGCAACTTATTAATTGAAACTGCCATCTAGTGAAATGTGGCGTAATTAATTTCTGAGGGAAATTTAAATGATTACTTGTATAAATAGCTATAAAGGGTGTGTTTGTTTATTACTAGAATAACGACTGGAGTACTTTAGCTGCTAGAAGAGTAGCAAAATGAATTCATTATTTGAAATGGAAAGCAGCTAGTGTGCTCACGTCGTTTTTCGAATAATAAAATATACATTTATACAAACAATAAGTAACCTTCCATTAAGCCATTATTAGTATTTTTGTCTTGAAATATGTAAATAAAATTCAATGTTGAAATAAAATAATTTCAAAATAATGTTTATTTTATTATACTTGTTTCATACATAGATTTAGCATATTGCCTAACTTTATCTGGATAATTTACATTTCAGGTACCTTTGCCTAACAAAATGCGATTAATCCCTTTACAATATGTAAAAATTACTACTGGTACAATATTTCTAACAATAAATTTAATAATGTGTATACATATATATATATATATATATATATATATATATATATATATATATATAT
>JAHWXV010101923.1:0-16698 GCA_024586415.1 Phrixothrix hirtus
ATATATATATATATATATATATATATATATATATATATATATATATATATATATATATTCCTTTCAGCGATTTCGGTGATTCCTATCCTAATTTCGAGTTTCTCTTGCATCTTTAATTCTTTCAGTAAAGTTTTGAAATGCTAGACATACCCCAAAATTTCGCGTTACTGCCGAATTTTTGCAAGGATTCTACCGACTGCGCCATTTAATTTTAATTTTAACATTTCGAAATAAAGCAAATTTTCTTTAAATTTATTTCATTACATGGAGTCTAACTTTTTACACGCAATGTTAAAGCTTATTCAAAACAATCAGAACTGGCTAAAATATTAAGTTGTTTCTAATATGTTTATTATCTAATCTTAATGCAAGTGCGTCAAAGTTTACATTTCTGCAATGTAACGTCAGTGTTACAGTTGTGGTAACTTAGAAACTTAATTAAGAATTATATAATTGTCGTTTGTATAAGCGAAATAGTGATAAGCTTTATCTATTCTTAGTTTACTCAACAACATAATTTACCCGACTCGTTAAGTACTTTTATCATACATAGTTAAGTCAATAAATACACTACCTTATTCGTATTTTTATATAAAATGTATTTAGATTAAAGTTAAAATATTTAATAGTTTCTTTAAAAGCAAGTTTTATAATGGCTAGTACAAAACAACAGCTGTAGTAACTTAATCTCTAAATAGGAACAAGTGATTCATCACCGACGGTTTCTTTTTCTTTTAGATTACCAAAACGAGTGTTAGATACTGATATGAGCTCTTAATACGACTAAAAAGGTATAAATTTCAGCCATCTGTCAAGAAAAATATCATAAAAGACATCCATTTACACCTCATAAACTTACAACTACATATTTTATGACGTCATATCATTACATTTACGGCACAAACGAAAACGAATTTTGATCTCTTAAATTTTAATCAATATTCTCCATTTGTTTTAGGTTATTGATAGAAGAAAAATCTGCAATAGAAATGTAAACCCGCATAGCAGGAATCAAAAAACAAGTGTTCGATTCGGATAAATTTGTTTAAAAACTATTGTTAAACTATATATAATTGCATCACCGGTATTCAAAAGCATCTCAAAATTTTTAAGTTTATTAGGCAAATAAAATCATTTATAAGTAATAGCTAAATTGAAAATTGAATACTTATTTCAAAGCTCCTTGAAATCGTATAGTTCTTTTGTTCGAGATACGTTTAGTACTGCCTTATTAAGTATCGATATGAATATATTGACTATACGCAATCGTTAGACAACCAGCTTGGGCGTTTTATAGATGTAACCGAAACTCATTCAAGTTTAAATAATTTGATAGTAATATTTAAATTGAAATGTAAAAGAAAAAGGGAATGTCGAATTAAACGATTCCAATAAAATTATTAGTAGGCATCCAAAGAGTTATGCTGTAGTAGCATAGAGAGAAAAGCTGAAGGGTTATTTTGGTACTAGAACTATCAGTTTACTTATGCTGAGATTGCTTCACCCTTACAAGACAATGGGCAATCAGCCATGTATAAACGCTTCAAAATAAGAGGATGCATTTAGATAGCCTTCCCAAAGTTTAAGTCAAACTGCTGCTCTTTGACATAAACAAGAGATGGTAGAGATATTTAACGAAATATAAGATTATCACCGATTAGATAAAATAAAATCTAAAAAATAGAAAATAATTAGTTACAACATCTGCAAAAATGAGCGATGCGCACAAGAGATTAATCTTTTATATTCAACTTGAATGGAACATTTTAAGCGAAAATTCCAACGATTGTCCGCAAATGATAGCTCAGTAATTCTTAACTATAGAATAAATTCTGTAACATAATAGAATCAGAGTTCAATCTCGCAGTGTAGATGTATCTTGATCAAGTTAGTTATGATATAATATTTTATCTCAAATTCAAAAACAGAAATACAGAAAATCTCTTTTAGTTTATGAACAACTACAAGTATTTTGACTTAATAAATCAATTATTTAGGAATTAAAGGTAGTTTAATTTGGCTTATAGAAAGAAATAATTGTTAAATTATAAGTATGCACTTTTAAAATGAAATGGCAAAATTGCTGCCCATTTATAAACAAATTCAAATTAAAGAAATAATTTTGTAATCCTTCTCAAATAAATGCCATATTTTGAATTATTGTTATTAGAATACGCCGTAACTTCAAAAGAAATATGGCTATCGTCAAGTTTGCTTGGTATTCTGTTTTACAATAGTAAAACTAGAATAAACAATCAACAAATTAGTTTCTACGCCATAACTGAATTTTTTAGCATTTTCTAAACCATCAGTGGTTAGTTGCCAATATTTTACATTTCTAGCGAAGTTTTAAACTTTTGCTATGTATAAATAGATTGTTTTTTACTAATATTGGTTAAATTGTAAAGTAAAGAAAAGATTGTTATAATATTTAGATTTATTTCGGATTTATCAATTAATCACACTTGAAGAATCAGTTAATAACCAAAACTAATTAAATTGGGTAATTATGTAAGCCTTTTAAAACTAAAATTATTTTTATTTCGATTGTAGTATTTTATTTACATTTGAAAATGTTTAATATAGATTTAGCGTAATTTAAAGAAAGGAGTACAAACATTATTAATAATGGTTAATTAAAATGCAGGAACACCTTCGTGGAAAATATGCCAATCGAAAACCAAGAATCATGCTATGACTTATGACACTTTATAATTTAAAAAAATACAAACTAATTAATTGCTTCTCCAATTACATTGTTTATAAAAGCCTAATCTAATTATAAGTAATTAATTTTATGAACATGGATAGACTTACGTAATTTAAACAGAAACATCTGCAAAATAATTAAATGATCTCAAAATCATAATTTAATTTTAAATAAATAACTTTATATATACAAAAAAGTTTATGTAATTTAAAAAATTATTATAGGAACTTTTCCAAAATGTTAAAAATACGCATTTAGAAAATTAAGGATAAAAATGGTAAACCTCTTAGAATTTAGGGTCTAACTAACCGTGTAGCAATAAAAGCATTAAACAGGAAGCCATAACCATTTAAAAGGTATATGAAGACAGTTTCCACAAAAAAATGCAGTTGATCACGGGTAAAGGGTCACGTTCACCAGCAACGATACAGTTTAAACAAACGGACTTAGGCAAGATCCGATTGGAAAAAAATTCAAAAAATGCGTACATATCATTGCTCGGCAAGAAAAATACCGGGAAGCACGACATCGAACAAATTTTCGCTTGTCTTGTGCCAAGGGTCGCGTGAACTTTATATGCAACATATCGCTTAGCCAGTGCTTGTTATGATAACATTCACTGTTCATTCAAATGGCAAGAGCAGAATAATGCAAGATCCGCCTAAGGCCGGATAATAGAAAATTCGCAGATGACAAGTCCACCGAAATCCTAATTAACATTTGAGCCAGCGATTGGGTTGTACCTCTCCAAAGATCCAATTCAAAAAATCAGCAGGTGTACTAAAGAACCGATATCCATAGTCATAGGTTCAAAGTTATCTCCGAGTTGTGATAACAAGTGAAGAAGACACATCTTAACAACATTAGCCTTCTGTTTAATGTTAAAAAGGGGTAATATAGTGAAATAAATTAATCTTCATTGTAGTTCTTACACAATTTAAATAAAAGCATTCACTGGGTTAGCTAACAATTGTAAACAAGAAATTTATTTAAATAAGATATATTGAATGCTAAACAAACTCGAAATTTATGAGGCTTAGGGAAAGGTTTAGCCATAAAAACTAGACAATCATTCATTTATCTGACACTGTGATTTCTTTTCAACACTATTATATTTATAAAACTTGAAATAAACCTAATTATTTTGATTATCTCTTAGGGCTTATTAAATAAACTTTAGTTCGTAATTCTCTCGTCAATTCAAAAATTGCGAAATAGGATTTGTGTGAACTTCTAATATTTATTGTCAATCCTTGTAAATCTTCTCTAACAACAGGTGTTCAACTAAATGATTAAATCACATTCAAAAATAAAATAACTTACACAAGCTAGTTAAATAACAGTGAACATTCGATTGCATTGTTAAAATTAATTAGGGTTCGTCACAGTAGGTAACGATAGCAATTGTCTCTCAATTTATTTACTGTACACCTAAACATCATAAAAATCAGGCTATTAATTTAATTAGCTCCCTATTGTAAAACAACGCTACCTCATAAAGGTAACGTTACCAGACGAACAACGTACCGATGCAAGAGTGAATTTGTTTCTCTACTGTGTAGCCGATGATGAACGAAACACATTCACATGATTCGAGTTGAATTTTTAATAATTTAAAACGATCAGCGATAATCAATAAACAACTTCATAGCTTCGACAGAATGGAAAACAATAATTTCCACGTTAAATATCATTTTCAGCGTTGAAAAACAGTACCAGAAACAAATTGAAACTTGCCAAATATTATTCGGACTCTGATCCATTGATTAAAATGTTTCACAAATTATTTAATCATTTTAATTGTGGTTGTACGTGCGTTGGCAATTCTGAGAGGTCTGATAGGCCAAAAGATGCTCGCACAAAAAAAATGATAACAAAGGGTGCATGAAATTGTTTTGTCAGATCGTCGATTGGTACAGTGGTTTCAATTTTACATGATAAATTGGTATGAAAAATCTTTCTGCAAAATGAGTGCTGCGTTTGTGTATCAAAAACGTTCAACAATTTCGGAGTATTGATTGTAACTATTTAAGCGTAATACAACTGTAGTTTTGCATCGATTTAGTACTGTTGATGAGACTTGAATCCATTGCTATACTCCGTTAATCAAACATCGATTGAGACAGTGCGGAGAGGTTAGTTCAAGTGCATAGAAGAGGCTAAAGTGGCGTCATCAGCTGGTAAAGTCATTGCAACTTTTTTTGGCATGCTTGCAAAATAATTGTTATTGACTACCTTCAAAAAGGTAGTACAATAACCGGATAGTATTATGAAAAAAATATAGATAGTCGGTCTCATTTAGCAAACAAGAAAATGCTGTTTCACCTTGATAGTGCACCAGCACATTTTTCAAATATTGCAAAAATACATGAATTTCAAAATGCTTCCACGTGCTCCTTATTTATCCGACATAGCTTCTGCCAACTTCTTGTTCCCAAACATTGCTGGTAAGAAATTTTCAGCCACTGAAGAAGTGATCGCCGAAGTACACAGGTAGTTTGTAAACTTTGATAAATCTTATGAAGGAAAACTCTAAAATCAAATTATTTTAAAGAATTTATTACGTGAAAGTTTCGTTTATACAGGGTGGTCCAACGAAAAGTTTGCTCCTCGCTTAACGGATGATTGGTCAATTTTCCATAAAAATTGTCGGACAAGTCGAATTTGTTTTTGAGGAGGACACATTTTAAGCATACTCTCCAATCTGTCGCTTCAACTCCCTAGCAGGGTAAACTACCCCTTCAATATTTTAAATAGGAGATGGGGTCGAGAGAAACATCATTTTAAAGAGCGCAAAGTTCTTTTTATAACGGCGCCATAATTGGTGGATTTAACTTATACAGTTAATGCAGGAACGGCTTTAGAAACCTGAATCCTAAATTTTTTGTATTAAGGAAACAGATACGTATGTATTAGCTGTTAGGCATTAAAAAACAACAATCATTACGTTCTTTAGTTCTTTCAAGGAGTACTCTAACTTCACCCATAACAAAGTAAATTCGTAAACTATTACGAGTGGTACGAGGTTTTAAAATAAGCGACAAAATGTTTGATTGATTGAGCAGCATAGGGATCATTCATATTTTCATTATCACCAAAAACATTGTTCCTCATAAATACTTATCGGTAGATGTTTTGCATGTTTTCAGTTGTGAGATAAGATAACTTAGTAGGCTAGCAATTGAAACGTATGATTTGAATACTGCGATCGATTCCGTGTGGTTGTTTGTCAAGTGCTTTCTCATTTTACTGTAAATAATGGTTTATTCAATTCCAGAACGAGTTGAAATTATTAAACTTTATTTTAAAAACGATAGTTGTTCGAAACTTACCGCTCGTGTGTTTTGTAATACTCATCTTAATAGAAATGTGAGTGATGCGTATGTTGCCAAACTAGTAAAAAAGTTCGTCGATATCGATACCATCAGTCTGTAATATGAAACACCAGCCGCAAAGACCAATTAGAAATGAAGCGGTGGAAGTGACTGTTTTGGGGCATTCATTAACATTAGAGCAAACTCAAAGTACTCGTCAAGTAGCTGAAGCCTCAGCTCATAAATACCATCCGTATAAAGTTCAATTAATGCACGAACTGAATGAGGATGATCTTGACAGATGGTTGCAGTTTTGTCAGAACATGAGTCAGCGAGTAATTGACGTAGAGTACACATTTTATTTAAATGGTGCTTTAAATAGGCATAACTGCCGTTACTGGGATGACAGTAACCCACATTTGTTCTGAGAGGTTCACACATAACATCCACAAAAACCAATGTCTGGTGTGGTATATTAGGTAATAATATTGCAGGGCCACCCTTTATTCTTGGAAACTTAACTGGTGAAGTGTATTTAAACATGCTAGAAGATATGATTGACATACTAATAACACAGATAATAGAAAATGATCCAAATCATAATGTTGATCTTCTTCACTCCGTCTAAAATCTTCGCCGACGAATAATAGTTGAGTGCAGTCGTATTACACCTGATACGCTGGCAAATGTTCGCCAAAGATTTGAGCACAATCTTTATTATTGTATATATTAATACAAAAAAATGTAGGATTTGGGTTTCTGAAGACGTTCCTGCGTTAACTGTTTTAGTTAGATCCACCAATTATGGCACCGTTATGAAAAGAACTTTGTGATCTTTAAAATGACCTCATCTTCCATTTAAAATATTGGAGGGGTGGTTCATCCCCACTAAGGGGTTGAAACGACGGATTGGAGGGTATGCTTAAAATGTATCCTCCTTAAAAGCAAATTCTACGCGTCCGAGCATTTTTCTAGAAAATTGCATACCAACCGTTAAGCGAGGAGCGAACTTTTCGTTGGGCCACCCTGTATAAGAGAATTAATATGACTCTCTTTGCCTATTTATTTGATGAAATCTATTTATGAGAGAATAATATTAATTAAATATTTTTATAAATAGTAAATTTTAAAATTTATTTACTATAACACTTACATAAAAGTAGATAGCCCAAATTAAGATAACAATTTATTCTTAGAAAAGATTCTACGAGAGTTGTCTTTTCAAGGTCCAATATTCCAATAAATTAAAACCAACTGCAATGCAGAAACTTTTACGCAACTAATGAAGTTGCTACTGACGGCATCATTCAAATTCTGCAGACTGAGGGCCATAATCTAGTTGGAATTCATCGAAGGTAAATAATGTGTATGGCCAACATTTCACGAGAATCAATATAGCGCGACAGGAGTGCAGGAGGTTTATATCGAGACGTACGGATATTCATGTTCAATGGGTGGATCAAGTGATTCGATAACAGAGTCAGTTTACAGTTTCCGAGCTGTACATCGATTTTTCTGCAATTAGAGCTTTCTATGCCCTCTTAGCTAGAATCTTGAATACCGGAAACTGTATGTAAGGTAAGTTTTGAAGATGTTACATAACCATCATAAAACGCTGTGAATGAACTCAGGCTAAACTTTCCTTCAGTGCTACCACGAAGATGAAGGCCAGCTGTTGAACAAAACTATAACCGGAGATGAAATATGAGTATTTTTCAAAAATAAAGAAACAAAAGAAAACTCGAAACAATGGATGCATTGTTATTCTTCAAATAAATCAAACAACCTTCTGCAGTAGAAAGTGTATGACAACTGTATTCTGGAATCGAAAAGGAGTTTTGCTAGTAAATTTAATGAGTCTGGGACAACCATCACCACAGCCTAGTACTGCAATACTCTTCAGCGCCTACGAAGGTGAATCCAGAACGAAGGAAGAGGAATGACAAAGACATTTCTGCAGAAATTCAAATAGAATATATCCGACCAGTGCCTTAAAGTTCGGACTTAGCCACGAATGATTTTCATTTGTTTTTTGAGATAAATAAGTGGCTGTAGAGCTGTAGACCACTGTGACAAATTGGTTGAACCTTTTATGACAACAGTATAAGAAAACTGGTTGCACGGCATAAATCATTCCAGAAAGTACGTAGAGAAGTAGACTAATTTTTGCAAATAAAGTTATTTTGCGTATTACACTTATTTTTATTTATTGACCTATCGGAACTTGAAAAAAGAGGCTGGTATTATAATTACATTCATTTGTAGTTCTTATACTGCTTTACGCTAGTTTTGGATTAAACCTACTATTTCAAAAGTGTTTAATTGAGCAAAGTATCAGTTATTTATTTTAAAAATTATTAAAGTATTTTGACCGATAGAAAAACTATTTCTCTTCATAATTACAATGTTGTACTAAATTTAAAACGTACTCATTAAAAATAATATAAATTTAAATGTGTTACTTCGATTTAAAATGTTTAAACTGGATTACCTGTAGTTATCTAATGCATAACACAGCAATTTAGTGATACAAAAAATTTACGATCATTTATTTAACGAAATTTTTAATGGAAAGTTGCCACTGCAATAGTTTACAGTATCATTTGTATGCTATATTACGAATTACGTCATAAATGGGAATAAAAAGGAAAATGTTTTTTTGCAATATTGTGGCTCAGTACCTGAAATGCAATAATATATTCGCATGCTTTCGAATTTCACAGGCACAATTTGCAAAAGTGTAAGATTAATAGCTAATAACATTATTTAAAACACCAATCCATCTATCACACGTAATACTAAGGTAAATTTCTTCAACTAAATCGGTGCTAATGTTTTTTACCACCAGGTGTTAAAAAAATCATTCGACTATATAACTATTGGCACGCTTTATTTGTGTATTTAGTACACTCTTAGTCGTGCTTTAACTGTAATATGAGGAGTAAACACTCAGACAAAACACCTTCGAAAAATTCTTATTGCTTTCTTTTTTCTAGGTATATTAACTTTGCTGATATGGCAGGTCTTTCATACTACATTTGCTGGAAAACGTCGAACGAAGACTTTTTTCTAGCTTGTTTGGCTCCAGATATTTGAATGTAAACGTATTCGCAATCTCGTTATTTTGTTATCGAATGTCTTGCTCGAGTATATAAAATAAATGTCCACTGCCATCTCGTGATTGGGATTTTTAATTAGCATCACAACCTGCCTGAAATAAGCAATGCTACAAATAAAACGCAGGTTGTTGAGACATCTATTGCCACTATTATCACATTAAAGGTATTTCGTTCCTTTTAGCTGTTCCAAGAACTTCTTTAAATAAGCGTACTTACACTGATGTTTTGAATATAGATAAATTTTGTTAAAGCGCAAACAACTGGGATGTTCGATTAACGTTACGTTTATTCTCTTTGATCCAAATGACTCGGTCATTAAAGATCTTTTACGATCACCACCCAACAAATTACCATGCTTTTGACATGTTTCAGTTGCAGAACAAGTAACATGATTATTTATTGGAAGAGATCGTTCTTGCGAAACAAATCGCGTGTTACTCATTTTGACGTTAACATACTAATGTCCATTATATATTTATAGAATTTGTATATAAAACTTCAGTGAATGCTAGGTGCATCCTTTTCTGATATATACCATTCCAAAGACGTACATTCACGAATGTATAGCCTACATGGGAAACAACAACCAGCAACTTGTTGAAGTTAATGAAACTGTAAGCATATTTAAAAATTCGCCCTTTAAATACTTTTCAACACCTTGCATGTTGTGGCATCACACTGTTCCGTAGAAGCATATAGTATTCATTTCGCTTTATGGTAAAGAGTTCTGTATCTGTTCATTAATTTGTACTTTGATGGCAGTTTTAAGGCGTTTTACTTGTGCTAAATTTTCCAAAATTCACGCCCTTTATAGGAGGGAACTTCAACTTTTCATATTTTCATATACTGATTACTCTTATTTAAAACCTATAGACGGCTCTACCAGTTTAAAGCGAATGAGATTCCCACTTGTTATGTGTTTAAAAGGAGCTTGTGCTTTCAACCGACGTATCCAGCAACCCCGTACTGATGAGCTCTAAAGGGCGAAACCAGTGGTGTACGAGTTTTTATGACACATTAATCGAAAGTACAGACTTTTGTATGCACACCTGCTTTGTAGGTTATAAGATTTTGTGGTGAAAAGTCCTGTAACTGTTCAACTTTGATGACAGTTTTAAGACTTTTCATTTGTACCAAAATTTCAAAATTCTCTCCGTTTATAGGAGGGAATTTCAACTTTTCATTTTTCATATACTGATTACTCCTATTTAAAACCTATAGATAACTCTGCCAGTCTAAATCAATGATAAACACTTATTAGTTTGTAGTTAGGATTTAAACGACATTTTGTTGTACTGTGCGTCATCGATGGAGTAATTCAACGCAATATTTTTTTTACAAAATTTTCCATTCCCGAATTTTTTCTGTTTTTAGTTAAATTAAAAAACATAAAATTATCGTGATAAACACCATTAAAATCTTTCCAGGTAAACTCAATACCAGTATACTGGATTTCACTTGTTAAATTATTTAAACGTGTATTTTAGTTTAGTTAAAATGTGTGTGAAATACAACTGCATTTAGAAGTTTGTGTATATTCTACAGATCAATAATAAAAATTTATTCAGTTCCAGTTAAGATATGCTGTTCCCTAAATCTGTTAGCTAACGGAATATGAATGCGATTGTGATAGGATTTTGAGGACAGGAAGCACGGTTTAGAAACGGAAGAGCATATCCCGCTGCTCCATATTGTCAACTGCCACATTTAAAATTTCAGAAACCGCTACATTAGCACTGAAGTGGAATTTTGCATATTATGCATTACGATATTAAAAATGAATGCTTCTAATATTCAAATATTTAGGCAAAAAAAGAAGGGTTCTATTGAAAATTAATTATTAAACAGTACATACATACTTCAATTTCTGAAAATTTTAAAAGTTAAATCTTGTAAGTCATTAAAATTATTATCAAGCATTTGTTTTTAATTTTAAACTTATTAATCATAAAAATTACTAAACAATGCAAAATTTTAAGAAAACTTTACTCAAGCGTCACCAAGATAATGTAATAAACCTAATAATCGAAATTGAATTATCAACTTTTTCATTTATAACATTGCGTTGACGTTCTGTAAAAAGCTAAACAAGCAAACATCACTTAGCACTTAACCTTATGAAATTAAAATTAAATTTGGACCATTATCTACTTTTGTTTCCACGAAACCACGGGTTCCGGAAAGTCGACTGAAAACAACTCCGACAGAAAGTTCTTAGAAATACAATTTGTTGAAAAAAATACAATTCACCCAAAGCGTAATTAGTCGATTTTGTAATATATCTAGATATCATCAACAATGTCATGTGACTATATTCTAGGCAACCAAACATACAACTAATTCAGGAACTTAAAAATCAAATAAAACAAATTTATTATATAATTAGTTTACCATAAGCGTTACACATAAATGGGGATTATAATTAACAATTAAAATTTATTAATCTTTTTACAATTTAACTTACACTTCAAATTTGTTTGTTTAATGCTACAAATTTGATTTAAGTGAAAAATCATATACATTATTACATTAAGAATCATTAAAATCTTAAATATATATGAAGCTCTAACCTCACACTGCATTTTGTTATAAACAATATCGTTGATTACTTACTTAGTTATCATTTCTTTCCTTCTATTAGTATACCGTAGCAACGTATTTTTTTATAGATTAAATAATTATTTAGGTTTGCCCTTGACAAACATATAATTTGCGTCCTAGCTGACTGTCAGTCTACTACTGAAATCATTAGAAGTATAAAACTATATTACATCGCATATTATTTGTTTATTAATTAAAAAAAATAACACATTTAATACCAGAAAAATATCGTAGACACAATTTGCACTGACCTTATTTGTGTGCAAATATCCCTTAATAACTCTGATAATACATGGTTTAGAGAGTTCTAATTTTATCGCGATTTCTTTAGGTTTCATAGGTTTCACTGCGCACTTTAGTATCCTCAAGATCAATGGTTGCCAAAATGACGACTTCCACCGACCAACCAAAGCGAGGACCACCTTCGAGGATTTCTCGTCCCAATTTGAATAATTGTTTAATATCCTGTACTAATAAAATATCGTAGCTAGTTAAAAGTTAACGCTGTTTGAAATAACAGTGTTATAAGTTATTGCCGAACGAATTATAACTAACTTTTGCTAAATGGAACATTAAAGCTCGAATATTCCATTTGCATAAAATTCTCGGTAATGGTCATGAGAGAGTTGAAAATTTCAAGCTTAAACTACAAGATGAAAGACGGAGGATTTTCAATGCGGACCATTACCGTGAACTTCTAAAACAATTAAACTAGCTGAGGAGAGAAATCAATGTCTATTAACAATAACACAAACTATTACTTTAAAATGGAACTGAAATACAGTGGAATAATCTCCGTACAATTTTGGCTTAGCCCCATGGACCTACTATCGTTTTGGTGTTACGAAACAGGTACTTAAAGATAAAACGTTTGATACTATATAATGACTCGAAAGGTCTCCGTTAGTTCACAGGTTCAAAAAAAAGGTAATTTATATTTTAGCAGCGGGGATCACTCATCGTAGTGGGTAGATTCAGAACGATGCGGCAGAGGTCGCTGGTACTGCTAAGACCCTTTTGGAATAAACTTGAATTAGTTATGCTAAAGTGGAAAAGTTTAGGTATTAACCGATGCGAACAAGAATGTCGTTTCAACTTCTTATATGCAACGAACTTTTTACTTAGAATCGCTTAAGTTAAATAATTATAAGTAACTTCGGCGGTAATAATAATAAGATAGATAAAACCTTCAAAACGTAATTTATTTGTACTAAATAAAATAATAATTCAAAAGAACATTTTACAGTAATTTGTACATATTTACAACTAATAATTAAGAAAAATAAAATCTTCAATGCAAAAAGGGGTTCTCTGTATTACTATTCGTTTGACAGATGCGCAGCGTCGCTTGCGCTACCTACAGAATACGCTCGCTGTCCGATGATAGTTTCTGCGTTCCTGATACTTTACGTTTGTATAGTTGAGTCTTCCTCGAGGCGCAAAGGTGACCGCATCGCATGCGGGCGATTTCCTTCGCGTAAGGAATCAGGAGGTCTGCGGCTGCGACCAACGCCACTTGGCAGATGAAGATATCCTGAGCAACGGACGCCAAACAGACTCTTGCTACCTAGCAACACAACATAATCACAGGTTACAGCAGCATCTGAGTCTCCGCTACAAAATCAACTCAAAACTTAGGCGTTCTGTGTTTCCTTATAGTCAAGACGGGTCTGGTACAGAGCAATGCATCCACTCTCAAATATAAGATCGTAGGAAGACGAACGGTATAAGGGGGTTCCACCCTTTCGAAGAACTGAACTAGCTTCGCCGCTTATTTCTGTGACGGCGGTTTTAATATTAGAATCTTAACAATTCTGCCGAAACGTTTGCGTACTTTTGTAAATAGCAAAGCGTCTTGCTTTACTTTTACAACACATAGCTGGACCTTATAGGTAAATCTAAATGCAATATATTCTCGGACGAAGAATAGTTCGGTGCGAATTCGACTAGAAAACTACAAGAACTCCCTTTCGGCTTGAAAGTGCCGCGCTTTTATTCATAACTATCAAGTCTCATTCTCTTTTCTACGAACGCCATTAATACTTGTGTATTCAGTCTTGCAGTGACTGATAAACGAACAACATCATGTACTTTGATTATTAATTTATTTATAACGTGGTATTGCGTAATTTCAATTAGTGCTTTCTTATTAATTAAAAGTGTTTTTGAGATTTTTTTAATATGTATTATGTGTTTTTAGAAGCAATCTCTATTTAATTTAAGCGGTTTCTCAATTTTTTAAATCAGGACTATTATTGTGCTATATTTCGTTATATTTATATCGTAATTATTATTTATCTTTATTCAGGTTAATGAACAATATTTGAACTTGAATCAATTTAAGATAATTCACTCCTGGTTGTATTCTTGCTGTCTTTTACTATGCCTTATGCGTACAATCTTCCGTAATTTTAACGTAAACACAAATGTACGCGCGATTTGTTGCAAATCGATTTACGCGTCACTTTTACACTTTAACAGATTTCCACAGCAAATGTTACAACAAATATGAAAGTCTTAAATTTTGCACGTAACTGGATACATACTCAGCGTAATTCTGCTTTTGACGGAATATAAGAAAATTTCCAGCTCGTCGGAAATGACGTATTTATGTCGTATCGAGCTAATTATTATTTTTGTTCAGTAATTCACATTTACTAGTTTCGAACTTAAAAAAGTTCATCATCAGAGTAGGTAAGATATTAAAATTTTTACACTTATTTTAATTAATTAAATTTTTATAGCATTCTGATGATGAACTTTTTAAGATCGAAACTAGTAAATGTGAATTACTGAACAAAAATAATAATTTGCTTGAGGCTGAGGTTATTAGTTTATTTATTTATTTAATATTACTACAGTATCTAATCTGTATTGGGATTAGCCCCATATTTTGGTTCACCAATAGAATTAAATACATCAGCAGAATAACGAATTTATGTTTTAAATAAAATCATTTACATAAATCGTATAAATTCAATACATACCCGTATATGAAATTTGCGAATTGATCAGATTATAAAAATTTTCTACCGTCTTTGAGATCTTATATCACAAAAATTAATAATTAAACTAGTTCAAACATCGGATATTTAATTAAAACTTACACATATTCCCTTCTGCAGTCTATTTATTGTACTGTAATAAACTCCTATATTAGTTATTGATTCTTTTAGGGTCTTAACTGCTTATGTCTTGAGTCTTATACTTTCGACTTGCCACTTGCAGGAAAAAATGCGGTTTTATTGATTTCCATAGCTGACTAGTTCCATGATGCAGGATAACAAGATTTAGCAATTAAAAAATAATATTTAATTTTAAACTAGATTTTGTTTATGCATACAAAAAAGAAACACATTGACGATGGAAAAAGATTAGTAAAATGTTCATAATTCCTACCTTATTGGCTTGAAAAACAAACACTAATTTGTTGTTTGAAACTAACGGAACTTTTTATTTAATTTACTAATAAGTTTATGTAACATTCAGTTTAATTTGCTACATAAGTTATAGTTCACTTTAAAATATTTAACGCGCGACTTAATTATGAAATTACCTTATTGCTAATGTTGTATGTGTCCGCCGCCCTTTTTGTACAAGTAAGAGCTTTTCTTCAATACTGTACACGTCAGATCTGATTAAATGTTCAGGTATATATGCTATAGTTTGTGAAATTGATTCTTTCAGTTATTTAAAAATGGCCTTTCTTGTAAATAATCCCAAAATCAAAAATCTTTAAGTTTAATGCCTAATGACCATGCAGGCCAAAGTGATTGAAAAATGTCTACTGATAACTCGATCACCGAATATGTTATGCAAAACCAGTTTTGGCAGGTTGAAGATGTGAGGTGGAGCGGCATCTTGCACAAATATAATATTTTCGATATCGTGATTTCGCAAAATTGTTTTCGCATAATCACAGAGCATATTTAAATAACGATCTACAATGATCGTAACTGATCTTGTTAGTTTATTTCCAATTACTTCAAAAAAGCAAGGTCTATTAATAAAGCAACTTGTAAAGCTACATCAATCGGTAACTTTTGAATCATGAGTGTTGCGCTTGCTCTATTAAGAGCACATTATGAAACCACCGTGGGTTCACCTGAATTTTAGCTATCGCTCGTAAAGCAAAATGAGTTCGTGAAATTCCATTAACTTTCTTTATCTCGAGCAAAATTTGCATTTTATAGGTATACAATTTATGTTGTCTCTTTAATATTTGCCATTCTGTGGTGCTGTTTATTTCTAAATGTCTTGCTGCTTAATTAATCCTGTATACACCGTACAGATTCTTATTAGCAATATTCCGTGATTGTTGCCAAACTTCGGCAACCATTACATCTGTTGCCACTGTAGGTTTTTTTGATTTCTTTGTACCGTTAGCAGAGCCAGTTTCTTCAAGTGTCGATAAAATCGTAAGAAAAAACTTAAACTATATTGGCCAACTTTGAAACCGTTGCGAATTTGAAATCGTCTAGAGACTGTAGAAAATCTACCTTCGCAATCGTAATAACATTAAATCGGATCAATGTAGGTTTGCAAAGGTATTCTCGTATCATAAAAATGAAAAAGCACCTTGTCTAGTTGACAGATGAAATAACAAAAACTACCGTTACCATGACGACTGATAACAATAAAAGTGCCAATTCAATTATGTAGTATCCAAATTTTTAAAATTGTTCTAAAATTAGAAAAGATATGAGCAATTTAAGTTATCTTTTACTTTTGGAAAATCCTATATTTTGTTAATTAAATATCTTGTATTGCATACGAACTACATCTTTTGAACAACATCTTTTGTGAATTATAGTCTAAATCTAACTAAACTGTTGTTATTCCATTAGTATACCACACAGAACATTTAAATAAGTAGAACCAGTGTATTAGGGTAAAACTGAAGCCTAACTGCTGTCTAACTGCTGTCTACTGCAGAATCAAACGTCAGTTCGGT